>OX451215.1:25752993-25977993 GCA_949628195.1 Phasia obesa | reverse complement strand
TTTAATTTTATTTGAACTATTTTTTAATTAATAAATTAATTATTTACGCTTAAGTTCTTTAATTATTCAGCTACGTCCGTCATAAGCACTCTTCGTATCTATTTACAAGGTACTAATTTTTCTATTTAAACAAACTTATATCTTAATAATTAAATAACTTAAGCCAAATTCATTAATTTATTTAAATAGAGAATGTTAGTCTTATTCATTATAGTGGACCCTTCCAAGACAGCCAATCCACTCGTTTCTCCAGTGAACTTCGTGAAGTTCAATGTACCAAATGGTTGCACACAACCTCCATGGGGTCAAATTGGTCAAAGAGAAGGGTAGGATGCGAGCTGTAGTCAAATGAAACTACTCGATTCAAAACAATACTTGAAGCACTTTTTGCTATGCGTTGATTTCGATTTTCACGTTGATGAATTGTGTGATTTACTCCTCGACGATTTCTCATTGTTAACCGAGCCGAAGTCGGGCCACGCTGTTCTCGTGCGATTTCATCCGTATTCAATTGATTGGTGATATTCCGCCAAAAAAAAGAATCTGCAAAAACAATTGTCATGATCAGCTTAAGATTATTTAATCAACAACAAAAAATTCAGCTCTGGCAAATGATTACAAACAATTGTCACACAAATTTGGGTGAAAAACAGTTGGCGCAAAAAATTTTCAAAACACAAAAATTTCACAACGTAACGCAAACATAGACGTCATCTATTATGAAGATGGCGACGTAAAATCACTATATACAAAATGTATGGAAAAATTAATTTTCTTGACAGAAAATCTGTGGTCCATTAAAATTAATTCCATGTTTTGAAATATTTGCCGGATGAGTTGCGGTTGGGTCGATTTTGAATTGTATTTCCCCTCATTGAAGCACTCTGTGATAAACAATATTTTCCGTTGTGTTGTTAGGTGAGAACATGATCAAAGCGGATGGTTGTCCGAAACGGGAACATGCGTCTTAAAGTTGATCTTGTGAAAAACATTCATTCTCCAGATTCAGGCGACAAACACTCAATGGTTGGCTTTGTGATTTATTGATTTTCATGGTGAATGTCAGGCTATACTAGCACACGCAAAGAAAAAACATGGTTATTGTATGGTCACGGCAAACACACTATGTTCTCTGTAACAATAGATGTTTGCTGTGAACAAATTATAGTTATTTAGAACAATACTTTGGTCACGATAAACAAGTTTTTTGTTAACAGTTAATCATTCAATGTTTATACGCACCAAAAAAGCAACATGGTTGATTTAAAACATATTAAAATTCAAACCACAACCAAATTATTTTTAATATTTAAAAATTATAAACATAATATATTATTATTAAACATAGTATGTTAAATTTGACTAAAAATAAACAAGTAATGTTTAGTTTTAAAAATACATATTCTGGTTTTGACATTTTTTCAGTTCAGAAATATGTGTGTAAGCTATCGGTTCATCTAAAACCGTAAAAACATTAAATACCCATTTGATGTCAACAAATAAATTTGTTTTTTATTATAATTGATAGTTTTAAATTAATAATATCAAACACATAAAAGGTAAGCAGAAAATATCAAAATATGTATGTAAGTCTAAATGGAAATATTCGTGTATTTGTTTTTTTTTATTTAAAAATATATTCATAGGTTGTCACATATAACCATTTACATGTTTCAAATTAAATTATAGTATGTTTATATTATAAACATAACTATGGTTATATTTTACAATGTTATTTTTATGTTCCAACGACAACAATATTATTTTTATATATAACCATATAACTCAACCATAACATGTTGTTCTTAGATTATGGTTACCTCAACCATGTTTTTTCTTTGCGTGCACGGCGCTGTTCTGGTGCAATTTCTTGATCATCCGTATTCAATTGATTGGCGATATTTCGAACTCTACTTGCATTACTTGTTCGTTGCGAATGATTAGATCTTCTGGGTCATGGCATTGTGAATAACGCAAAAGCAATTAAGGAATAATCAATTTATATATATTTACCGTTTAAAAACAGAATTCCACACCAATATGATCAATCAGAATGAAGTAAACAGCGAACTCGAATTGATTTTAAAAGTAATCCAGCTAAAAATAAATTGCACATTGTGAATGATTAAAGCATTGATTAGCGATGCGCACGACATCACAAAGAACATAACCATTTACAATCTGCACTTTATTAAACTGAACTCACCTTTATGAAATTAACAAATAGATAAATTAAATTAATTGGTAATAAACTTTAACCAGGATGTTGTTTATAAGTTACCAATAGCTAAAGTTGCGAATTTATCGGAGAGATAAGTAGTTTTTCGTTATACTAACGTTATACTTTACTATAACTTGTCTTTGAAGTCTTTCTGAGTCCCTTGAAACCGATAGCCCTTGATGCTAATGCTTTAGATATTAAAATTTTAGTAAATAAAAAATAAATAACTAATAAGTCCACCATGTTTTGCCATGAGTGGCAGCGTATTCGAGTGGACTATGTTTCTTTCATATAACCTGCGATCAGCACGAGCTATTTTATTTACCTGCTTTTTGTTGTATCGATCGAATATTTGTTAGAAATTAGGGTTCCCTTCGGATGTTAGAAGCTGTAAATTGTAGATTTTTTTCTTTTAAATTTTCTCTTACGTGACGTCCCTAACCTACATCGTGGCACAGTGTGCATCATAAATATAATTAATATCATCCAGATTAAATTTTGAAGTCAGGCTTAAGTTCGTTTTATTATCTCCAAGTTAAAAGTATATTTTTCTATTACAAATAATTAATTTTAATTTTATTTTATCTTATCTTCACTGCAGCGCAATTATATTTTTTTCAGTCAATTTACCAATTACGTTTTTATTTGTTAATAATTTATGTAATAGTTTATAATAAAACATTAAATTAACTATTTTATTTTAAGCTTTAGGTCTTTAAATAATTTTATTTATATTTTTTTCAATATTTCGCTACTCCCTTGTGTAGCATCATCAGGAAAAATTATAATAAAACGTTAAAAGCAATCAAAAACTTGACGTCAACTTTAAATTTATCTACCAATTTTTTACGTATGACTAACAGGGTTGCCAGATTTATTTTCACCTACTTCGCCAAAACCGATGTGAAAAATCGCCAAAACAGTTTTTTTTGGTGAAATTTGCCATTAATCGAAATGGCTAAAGTTCGCCAAAATATATATTCATAAATATTTTGGTTTTTATTTAAAATAATAAGTGAACACAAGAAAGGTAAAATGTTTACACAAACAGTGAAAAATAGTAGTTATTAAAATAAACGGAGACCTAAAGGTCCATGTTCTTATTTAGAATATATTTTATAGGAATTTTAATTATTCAACATTACCAAAGATCAACAGATGTGTGCTACATGTCCTATTTCAATTTATAAAATTTATATCATGTAATTCGGAGTCCAGTTTAGGTGGAATTCATTGTTGAAATATAAATAGAAAAATCGATCAGTAATTAGCAGCATATAAAATGAAAAACTCCAATAATTACACGAACTTACACCTTACTTCAAAACTTTCTTTGTATGTAAAAATAAGTATAAAAAATTCATTGGAATTACCAGTACATCAAGTACGAAACTAATGAAGCTGTACATAATTAAATAGAATATCATATTTTTTATAATCTTTCTAAAACAAAAGTTAATATTTTCTATTATGTTTGTGATAAGGAATTGCAACATTTCAAAATCGAAAGCTGTTTGCAAACTTTAAATAAAGTTTTCAGAATAAAATAATCTTAAGATATACGAAAAATTATATTAAATATAATAATTCTTGCAAAAAAAACCGACTTCAAAACAGTTAGGTGGGTACCAGTTCTAAACTGAAAATGTAAGAAGTCATATGTAAGAACTATATATAAACCAAATAAAAAATAAACAAAATGCCCCAAAAATAGCAGGAAAAGAAGTCAAGACTATGTGAATTTCAAGCATCTCCTTATTACTGTCCAATATTTAAGCTAATTTTACCAACATCCGTCTTTTATGGGGACACCATTTAATTTTAAATTTTTATAGCTGTAACAGCGACCGTAGTAATACACATGTGTAAATTTCAGTTGTCTATCTAAAACGGCTCGAAATATAAGGCATACATCAAATTTCATTAACTATAGGGACATCCTTTCATTTCCAATTTTATAATTCTTATAGCGGACATAACAATACACTCACTATGTAAATATCAAGTCTCTATCTATATCGGTTCAAAAAACTATTCCATATAAGTCAAATAACGTCAGCTATGAGGACACCCTTTAATTTTTTTGTACTTTTTATTGTAGACATAGTGATATTCGCTTTGTTAGAATTTAAAATGTTTATCTATAAGCATTCAAAAGCCAAGGTAATATAGATCAAATATCATTAACTTTAGGTACAGCCTTTAATTTCAAACTTTATACTTTTTACTATAGCGGACATAGTAAAATACGTTCTGGCTAAATATCAAACGTCTGTCTATAACGGTTTCAGAGATAGGTCAACATACATCAAATAACATCACCTATTGGGACACCCTTTAATTTACAATTTTAAATTAAAGAAATATTGTTATAGATGACTTGGCCACAAAGATTTTTTTTGTAAATTTCAACTGTGTGTCTATAATTTAATTCATAATTCTAAATATTTACACTTGCTAGTATACCAGAGAAAGTAGTGGAAATTCTGCATAATTTTCAAGTGTTTGTCTATAACGATTCAAAAGATAGGGCCATATAGGTCAATTACATCAATTATGGGGACACCCTTTAATTTCAAAATTCAAATTATATACTTGTTATAGCTGACTTAGCAATACAGGTTCCTTGTAAATTTCAGCTGTCTGCCTATAACGGTTCAAAAGTTTGGCCACATACATAAAATTATATTAACTATTGGGACACCCTTTTATTTCCAAATTTAAATTTTATACTTTTTGTTTTAGCGGATTTAGTACTACAGGTTCTTTGTAAATTTAACTGTTCAAAAGTATGGGCATACACATCAAATTTTATGAACTATTGAAGCACCCTTTAATTTATAATTTTAAATATTTATTCTTTTATATTGTAAAGGTCATATTATAAAGGTCATAGTAATCGACATTCTGTCAAACTTTCAAGGTTTTGTCTTTAACGGTTCAAAAGATAGGCCAATAAAGGTCAAATTACGTCACCTATGGGGACACCCTTTAAATACTAAGTTTATTTTTTTATTCTTTTTTGTTGGTGGGAGATATACTGATACCCGGTTTTTTAAAATTTTAAATTGTTGCCCTTTAGGGTTCTTAATACACGAAAAAAACATGTATGTTGTATGGGGACACCCTTTAATTTTTAATATAATGAACTGTTTTTAAAACGCGACCAATCTATAAGCATAACCTTTCAAATAAAGAAAAATTTTTTAAATCGGTTCAGAAATGGCTGAGTTCTGCGGGCACAAACATACAAAAAAAAGCAACCTTCAGACGAATTGATAACCTCCTTCTTTTTTTGAAGTCGGTTAAATAAATAAATTTATATACATACTAGCTATCCCCGGTGCGCTTCGCTACACATATCCAAAAAAAAAATACAATAAACACTTGGAAGAAAAGTATGACCAACCTTTAATAATTTTTCACTTTGTATAGGAGGTACTATGCCCTCCATTCAAATTCAGTCTGTGTTTCTCTACACCATGTATTTTAATATGGGGATTACTGATGAAAAACTCCTATTGCAGTTCTCTAGATACAGGATAATAATTTTTTACTTTGTATGGGGGGTACCGCGCTCACTGTCCCAATTTTGGCTATATTTTTCTAGAGTATACACATGTGTATGGGGTTTACTTGTACCCACTTTGAAGGCCATACATTTTCTAGTTCTCTATATACACAATAATAATTTTTCACTTTATATGGGAGGTACCACACCCACTGCCCCAATTCATTCTGTATTTTGGCGAACTATGCGTCTTAGCACAAGGGCTACTCTTTCGATGTTTCAAGGCGTTACCTATTGCAGTTCGCCAGGAACACGATAATAATTTTTCACTTTGTATGGGCGGTACCACGCCAACTATTCCGGCTATAACTCATGAACCAATACACATACAAAGGCAGTTTATACATAAAAACCTTGGTATTGACGTCACCTTTCTTATAAACTTTGCAGAAATAAAATCGTTTAACGCATTCCAGAGAACATCAACTACTAACACAATGCAACTTTTTTTTTATAAATTTATATACATATTTCGAAAATTTCGGGTTGCCAGAATTAAAATAATATTTAAATATGAAAAACAATTTACTTTTAAAACTTCAATTTCTTTATTATCCATTTTGATATTCCTTAATTCAGTTTATAATGCTGGCTAAAAGGCTATCAAAAATCTCCAAAAAGTTGGCATGTCACCAAATTCAAAATTGGAACGCCAAATAAGGCTGAAAATCGCCACAATTGGCGAGAAATCGCCATATCTGAAAACCCTGAATACGAAGGCAACCAATTGTTAGCATTAATTTCACAAATGCATTCACACATAAAAGTGTTAATCAACGAAAACAATGCTGACAACCATAAAAGACTGACATTGCAACGATTAACATGAATATTCGTTCGTTCGTTTGTTTGTTTATGTGTTTAAACACTTGTTAAGCGCAAATATTTAACTATTTAATCAAGTACATAATCACTTGACATGTCATTTAAATCATTTTTAATTAATTAACACCGAAGAAAAGAGAACACAACACTATTGTTGTGCTCCTGTGTTTTTCATTGCATTTTGCAAACGAAAATTTATAATTTTAATATGTAAAGGGTTTTCCCATTCATCTATCTACCAAGCGTTTCACATTTTCAGAGACAGGTACCTCTATGCAAAGCAAATATATAAACAATATCTGCCGCACTAAAAAAGACTTTACATTTGGTGCAAGACAAGGCAGATTCGAATAAAATATTAAAATGGACTCACAGAGGGATATTTTTCCAAACTAGCTGTACATTAGGCCAAAAATTAAATTTAAGAAATGTAAAAATTTAAGTATGCAGATTGACAGACAACAAAATTCTTCTGCATCGAGTAGTGAATTTTGAAGTAGTGAATTTTTACTCGAAATTTGTCGTTTTGGGACACTGTTAAAATCAGGAAAGTTAAGTAAATTGCATACGTTTTTATTGACATTCTACGCTGTCGAGAGGTTGCAATATTTTATTTTTTAAGCTAAACGAATAAAGATTTTAAATTGATTTTTTTTTTTTCTGTAAAAGGCTATATTAATAGCTGGTTGTATTAATTTAAAAAAAAAATAATTTTAATTTTTATGATAAAAAATGTCGAACGAAATTAAAAAAATTTTTTTTGTTCACTTTTTTGTCAAAAAAAAAAAAAAAATTAAAAGGTTTTTGAGAGTGATCTCCATCGCGATCCTAAAAAAAGTTACATATCACTATAAAATTTGGGATCTCTACTTTTATACTTTTATGGAGAGGTACCTTAGTATCTATGTTAAGATATGGGATTTTTTCCAAGAGAAAATAGAGAAAATATAATGAAAGAACCGATTTAATGTTACTGCAGACTTGGCAGCAACTTTGATTTTTTTAGACACTACTTACAGAACTCAATAATAATTTTAGAATTTTATATAAATTTAGAATTTTATATAAAGTTTATGTTTCTGAATAATTAATTACCCAGGGATGGGTAAATACATAAACCTTATATGAAGCACTATAAAAGTAAGAAGTAAGAGTCTTAAAGTTTGGTGTATATTACTTTCTAAAAAGAGGGTAGAGAACAATTAAAAAGGGCGTGGTACAAATATTCAGATACTCTTGAAATTTGTTATTATAATTATTGCTGCAATAAAAATTGCACAATATAAATAGAAATAAAATTTTAAAGAAGAAAAGTGATAAATTTCTGCGACATAAGTTGCATAATGTAATTGGGATCCTTCAAAGCTAATTCGAACAAAATATTGTAAGGACGTTGACAAAGTGGCGGACACAGTTAATTAGGCATAAGACATTTTCATATAAATTAAATATTATAAAGAAATAAATTACGAAAATGTATTTTTATTAATATTCTTGGTTGGTGGGGATTGGTTATTGGGGATTCTCTTCCACATAAAAGCTTCAAAATAAATATTTTTCGGAAATTCCAAAAAAAAAAAATTAAAAAAAAATTTTCTCGCTTCGGCGGGGTGGGTTTAGAAGGATACTTGCCCATAAAAACTTAAAAATTTTATTTTTATGGTTTTAAGGTGTGTGTAATTCGTTACTTTTAATTCATTACATTTAGCAAAAAAAATTTTCAAAAAATACTCTCCGCCCACAAAAGAGGGCGGGGCGAAAATATTTTAGAATCTCCTCTGTCCAAGTTTAGGTTTTTAAACATTATCTGACTATAAAAGTTAAATTTGGTAAACAAAATTGTGAGAAAATTTACAACAAAATTGAATATATTCAGAGGTAGGATTAGTTATTCTAAGGGGAACTTTTTTCTCCTTGGTCCAATTTTTATTTTATTTTCAAGCGTTAACAGCATAAGGTATTTTTTGCCAAGTTTGATAGATCTAGGATTACTCAATAACTGTTGAGAGTTAATATAAATTAAAAAAAGAGTACTGTCGGGCTAGATTGCCACAACAGAGGGGCCAAAAGCCTTTTTTCGCGGATTAATTAATATCTCTACAATTATAAAAGTGAGGCTCACAAAATTTTATATGGGTTGCTATCGGAACAAACTGCATTCCCGGACAAAATCTTGGAGGTATATGATGGGGGAAAGGGGTACCTCCCATACAAGAAAAAAAAATAAAATTTTCTTCTATCTGCAGAACTAGAACTAGAGCTAACTACAAGTTTCAACAATATCTTGGCGCTGTAGAAGGGAACCTGGTATAGTGTTTAAACAGCAAAATCTAATATCGCATTATTTTTTTTTAGATACTTTTTTAATCAAGTAGTGCTCCTTGTTGAATTTATGTCTGTTCATTGAACACGAGTAACGATGAGTAGACAATAACAAACAGCGAAGACCAGTGAGCTAAATGCGATGAGCTTGCTGAGTTTCTATAAGCAAGTTTAAATAAGTATAAGTAAAATAGAAGAAGAAGAAGGCAAGCAGTTTTATGCTTTGAGTAAAGCATGAACACAGTTCGAGTGTAAAAACAAAAGACACAGAACTTTTTAAAAACATTTGTTGCATTCATTTTAAGGTTCTTCATGTCTTATGAAATACATAAATAAAAACCCACTAGTTCAAGCAAAATGCACTAAGCCTTATCCAAAATATATACACAACTGCTAAAACTGCTTGTACAGGTCATTCCGTTTGACATATCAAAATAAAATTTAGTATGTGCCTTTGGTATTTGGAGATGAAGAGCTGTACAGTTGTTGGGCATATTCGGGATATGGCAAGGAGTAGTTTCCTTACCCCCAAATTTTGTGAACGCTCTACAAGTCATACCGTATGACATATTAAACGATATTTAGTATGTACCTTTATTTTATGGAGATGAAGCGCTGTGTAAATTTCGGGCATAATCGGAAAGGGGTAGTTTACTTACTTCCAAATTTTGTAAACGCTTTACAGGTCATACTGTATGACATATCGAAATGAAATTTAGTATATGCCATTGGTTTATGAAGATTAAGAGCTGTATAAATTTTGGCCGTAATCGGGAAGGGGCAAGGGGCAGTTTACCCAACACCCCAAACCGAAAATAATTAATTTTTGATTCGAATATGCTTTGAACTTTTATTCTTAATGTAATATATTTATAAAAATATCTGTTTCTATTTGGTATGGTAAAGTTGAGTGTAGGCCACTCTAGTTTTTTTTTTTTTGGTAATTTACTATTTAAAATGATTCTTGCTCTACATTTTAGGCATTTTAATGGTTTGATTTTGAACTTTAATATATATTTTTTTGTTTTTAAATAGTAAAAGATGTTAAATAAAAAATCGTTTGCTAAAAACTATTTCATACAATTTTTACTTGTAAATGTAATGTGCAGCTCATGCTAAAATTTAAAATCGCTTTATTGAATGTGGCCAGTATTCGGTAGAGGTAAACCTTGTGCGGAAACATGAGAGGTTAAACAATGAATTAAACCAATGATAAACTATTTTTATGCCTGATTATCATAGTGTGTTAACTGCTAGTGGTGTTTAAATTAATGGCAGTTGACAATAATGGTAATTATGCTGCTGCCACCGGAAACGATGATGATGAGAATGAAGAGCTAAAAATGGGGTTTTTGTTGACATTTATAATGTCAGATGGAAAAAATAGATATAGGGAATTAAATTCCATCAGAACGACTGAAACATACCCTTTATTATGAACCATAAAAAATTTAAATAAGTAATAAAAAAATATTTAAACTAAACATTATAAACGTAACAACATTCTGCACCATATGGAGTACATTATTGTAACCATAAAGATGTCTACAACGCTCCTCTGATAAGATATAATTTTGTCTTGTTCTTCGTCTAACAAAAGTCGTTTTTTAGATGTTACAAGCTTTCTCTGCTATTAATAATACTTCTCACACCCAAAAGGTTTTATACTTAAACACACGCACACATACAAAAAAAAAAAAAAAAAGACTAACCAAATCCGCAATGCAACCAAACAAACCACACATATCATGACAACTAAATGACTGTCAGCCGACTATTTGTGTAAAGGTGTGTATGTGTGTGTGTCTGTTGCTTTGTGTTTAAGCCATTTAATTTTTTTGCATGCCCGTACAAAAACACACAGTGTAGTTTAATTTGCAAAACAGAAAAAAAGAACGATTAATAACAATGTAATGAGACAGTTTCAGTTTAAATTAAACACATTTACTCAGTTACTCACTCACTCACAGTCGACAAATTCTTGACTTGATTAACAACATTAAAGAGGGATTAAATTCTTATATTAAATTTTACACACACAAACATATTTTTATGCGAATTCATTTGAAAAAAAGGTAAAACCGTAAGGAATATATTAAAATATTTTATACTAGATTTATAATCACTCTTAAGCTTGTATATGAAAATGTTACATGAGCAGTGAGTCACATCAACACCTGATTAACTAACATGTCGATGTTGAGCAACCAATCGCAAAAGAAGGATACAACAGATTATACAAATGGATATAATGGAATAACACTTTTGGTAATAAGAATAGAATAGATTAAAACTGATGATTAGACTAACAAAACCATTCTTTAAAACACGTCTTTGAAATAGTTTTTTTTATATCATCTAGCCACCGTTAGAGCATAGGGCTTCAACAAAATTCTGCCATCTATTCCTGTCCCTGGCTATATTTTTGACTTCGTTGAGAGAGGATCCTAGTTTTTGTATATCTTTTTCTATCGTATGCTTTGGATTTTCTCGTACTTGTGTGCCTGGTGCCTTGTGGGGTATGTGTACACATATCGGTATTGGTTGTTCGACACCAAAAGAAAAAACATGGTTGAGGTAACCATAACCTAAGAGCAACATGTTATGGTTGAATTATATGGTTGTATTCAAACCATATTATTTTAAACCATAATAATAATATTGTTGTCATGGGAACAAATTATTGCGTTACATAAAAATAACATTGTAAAATACAATGTTATAGTATGTTTATAATATAAACATACTATAATATCATGTGAAACATGTAAATGATTATATGTGACAACGTATGAATATATTTATAAATAATAAGAAACAAATACACGAATATTTCCATTTAGACTTACATACATACATATTTTGATATTTCTGCTTACCTTTTTATATGTTTGATATTTTTAATTTAAAACTGTCATTTATAATAAAACGCAAATTTATTTGTTGACAACAAATGTGTATTTAATGTTTTTACGGTTTTAGATTAATCGATAGCTGACTCACATATTTCTGAACTGAAAAAAGACCAAAACCAACATATGAAATTTTAAAACCAAACATACTTAGTTTAATAATAATATATTATGGTTATAAATATAATTTAATTTTTAAATATTTAAAAAAAAATTTGGTTGTGGTTTGAATTTTAATATGGTTCAAATTAACCATATTGCTTCTTTGGTGCGTCTAACCATTGAATGATTAACTGTTAACAAGAACTTGTTTATCGTGACCAAAGTATTGTTTAAAACAACTATAATTGTTCACAGCAAACATGTATTGTAATCATACAATAACCATGTTTTTTCTTTGCGTGCAGGGTGTGTGCTACTCCCTTTGAACTCTAGGCGTGTTTGTATTTGTTTTCATTTATTCCACAGTTCCTCGTTTGAAATGTTGATAACGATGAGCGTCCTGGAGTTGCAACCACGTCATCAAGTGAAGAAAACATTGAAACAGTGAAAAAAATTGTTTTGAAAAATCCTCGAATCACTATTATAGAAGTTGCAGAGAATGTTGGCATATCAATCGGCTCATGTTATACAATTTTCTCGAATGTTGTGGGCATGAAACATATGGCAGCAATGCTAAAGCAACGGCATTAGTATCGCTCAGGAGTTGTTGAATGGCGTCAACCACGATTCAGGTATACTCAAAAGGGTCACAACTGGTGACGAAACGTGGGTATATGAATATGACGTCGAAACCAAGGCCAAGCAGACTCATGAAATTTTTACAGTAGATTGTTGGCTCTTGATATTTTCTTACAAAGTGAATTACCATAGCTGCTATAACAATAATTCCTACAATGTAAAGGGTGTTCCTATAGTGATGCAATTTTTGCGAATATGACTTTATATTAAAAATTAAATGGTTTTGGAAAAGTGACAAATATTTACGTATGTATATAGCCTAATTTCTTAACCGGAACGGGTAGACACATTAAACCTACACAGATTAGATATGTATAATAACAAGAAAAAATAATAAAATCAAAAATTAAAGAGTGTTTCGATAATAACACGAATCTTCATATACATATATATTTGAACAGTGCCATATTATTTGAACAGGCTGACACTTCAAATTTACTCAGATTATATTTCTACTGCAACAACAAGTAACAAAAATAAAATTAATAAAAATAGAGCTTAAATGTCACGCATTTTTGGAATTTGGCCTTTTCTTCTAAACGTTACAGGCAGACACTTAGTATTTACACAGGATTTTTAGTACTATGCTCTAGTATAAAAAAATAATTAAACATTAAAGGGTGCCCCATAAGACGGGGAAAAATTAATAACTTGTATATTTAAAGTTGTACTGAACATAGTACGGAGCCCTATATGTGTGAGTCTGACTCGCTTGCTACAATTTCAGAAAAATTTTTTATACAAAATATATGTTCTGGATTCTACCTTGAAGTGAAAGCAATTGTTATTCACTTCTATTTGGCTTTGTTGTGTTCTGCATTCTACTTTCAGATTAAGATATTTTGTTTTGAAATGAAAAATTTACATATTTGTGGGGGACAACATAACAACACCACGTAGGATGCAATATTGTTGCGCTTTGTGCAATACAATCTAGAGAGCGGTCAAAAAAAATCACCAAAGAAGACCAGATTTTGATTATGCACACATTGAAATTACAGTAGACCTTAGTGATCTGTTGGGTGAAAAAGTTACTCCCACTAGCAAAGCGGCTACACCGATTCCAAAACATCAGAGAGGCAAAAGGCTGGGGCTCGTCCTTCATTAAATTTGTGTTGATATGTACCAACGTAAAGATCCCTATTGGGTGCATGCAGACTTATACGAATTTAATATACGAATTCTATAAAATGTAAAGTTAAATACTTTTGTATCAGCCGTTTACAATTTTTGTCTTCAAATTTGATTTCAAATGAAAAATTTTGACACTACTTTTAAAGAAAATCAAAAATAAAATTTTTTTTTCAAATCGTATTTTATTTTTCCATTTTATTACTTTTCTGAGACATGCCTGATAACTTTATTTAGTATGAAAAATTAAAATTAGATTTGGAAAAATCGAAGTCGAATACAAAAAAACATTAATTTTGTCTATTCGTCTGTCCGTCTATCTGTGTTCTCATCACGTAAAAACTACTGGATGAACTGCAATAAAATTTTGTGAGAAGGTCACTGCAATTTTTCTCGTCTCTTCTTTAATATTGCATTTGTGTTTATATTGTACAATTTTTATTGCAGCAATTTGTAAGGATGTATACATTTGATTACATTTTTAACTTCAAAATTAAAACTAAGAAAGAGAGGACAAAACGAATTTCAAGAGTACATACATACATATGAGTACACTTTTAAATTCATCTTTCCTCTCTTGCCTACTACTAGTGAAGCATTGCAGCGACAAAAGTTGCATAATGCAATTGGGTACTTAGTATCTCAATTCAAATAAAAATATCTCATTTTCAAGAGAAAATAGAGAAGTTGTGAAAATACGAAATTTTACCGATTCAATGGTACTGATAACTCGGCAGCACCTTTGAATTTTGTCAGCTAGAAATTCTAAACACTGTTTAGAGAACTCTACAATAATTTTAGAATTTTATATAAAATTTAGATTTTTATATAAAGCCTGTTTTCGTGAGTAATTACCCAGGGATGGGTACCTTTATATAAAGTAAATACATAAACCACATCTGAAGCACTATAAAAGTAAAGAGTCTTTAAATTTGATGTGGATTACTTTCAAAGTAAAATCTAACAAAATAATAAAAAGATAAATTCTTTACAAGTAAATACATTGCAAAATATTGCCGTTAACATTTATGTATGTAGCATCCTTAGCTTTCTGCTTCATTTTAAAGACAGTTTATGATACTTTAATTTCATCATATTTCAAGCTCATATGTTTTCATGTAAAATAAATCTTAAATATGTTTATATTTTATATTTTGTAATTTTTTTGGGTTTATTGTAAATATTATTCACACAACAATACATACATACATGCAGAAACTATTCGTATAAACAAACTCTTGTCAAACGTTTTACCACCAGAAGATAAAGTTTGTATTTCAAATTAAATTTAAAAGATATGGAAAGTATCTGCATAAGTAACAGTATATTTTTCCATTAGTTTTCATAAGGAAACTTTATTATAAAAAACAAGTAAAAGTGCTATATTTGGCCATACCGAATCTCATATACCCTTCACTATACTAATGTTAAATATTCCTTTACTCTATTGTTTCAAAATAATATACATTCGGTTTTTATTTTTATGATTTTCAACTTTATTATTACAAATATAATATACAGACACAGACATTTCCTTTTTATAAATTTTACCAAAAATTATTTGTAAAAATTTTATCGAAAATTTTTTGTATAAATTTTATCGAAATTTTTTTTTGCTAAAATGGAATCAATATTTTTTGAAAAATTTTATTGATTTTTTTTATAAAAATTTTATTGCAAATATTTTGTAAAAAATTTATCGAACAATTTTATAAATTTTTTTCGAAATTTTTTGATAAAATTTTATGAAAAAATTTACAAAAGTAAATATTTTATCGGAAATTTTCACGCAAAAATTTTAACAAAAATTTTTGTAAAAAATTTTATTGAAATTTTTTTGCTAAAATTTCATCAAAATTTTTATAAAAATTTTATTGAAATTTTTTTTGCTAAAACTTTGTAAGTTTTTCGTTAAAATTTTAGCAACAATTTTTTGTTAAAATTTTATAAAAATTTTTTGTTAAAATTTTATCAAAAAATTTATCGAAAATTTTTTGTTAAAATTTTATCAAAAAATTTATCGAAAATTTTTTGTTAAACTTTTATTGAAAATTTTTTGTAAAAATTTATCGAAAATTTTTTTTTAAAAAATTATCAATACTTTTTTTTTAAATTTTATTAAAATGTTTTTGTAAAAATTTCCTTAAAATTTATTGTAAAAATTTTATCGAACTTTTTTTGCTATAAAAATTTTATCGATTTTTTGCATAATATTTATCAAAAATTTTTTGTAAAAATGTCATCGGAAATTTTTTGTTAAAATTTTATAAAAAACTTTATCGAAAATTTTATTTATATTGGAAAATTTTTTGTAAAAAATTTTTAAAATTTTATCAAAAATTTTCGGTAAAATTTCATCGGAAATTTTTTGTTAAAAATTTATAAAAAATTTCATCAAATATTTTTCGTAAATATTTGTTATCGAAAATTTTTTGTAAATACTTTATCGAAAATTTTTTTCCAAAAATTTTATCAAAATTTTTTGTTAA
Source organism: Phasia obesa (assembly GCA_949628195.1). NCBI lineage: Eukaryota > Metazoa > Arthropoda > Insecta > Diptera > Tachinidae > Phasia > Phasia obesa. The sequence continues at coordinate 25,961,781 of OX451215.1, read as the reverse complement.
ATTTAGATAAACTATATTCTTTTTTAATTTTATGTACATTTTTTGTAAAAATTTTATCGAAAATTTTTTGTAAAAATTTTATCGGAAACTTTTTGTAAACATTTTATCGAAAATTTTTTGTACAATTTTTATCAATATTTTTTGAAAAATTTTATTGAAATCTTTTTTGTAAAAATTGTTTTTAAATTTATTGTAAAACTTTTATTGAAATTTTTTTGTAAGAATTTATGGAAAGTTTTTTGTAAAAATTTTATCGAGATTTTTTGATTTTGTAAAAATTTTTTGTGATTTTTGTAAAAATTTTACAGAAAATTTATTTTTGTAAAAGTTAGGACCTTCCTGCAATCTATATTGCTTTGGAATGGTCAGACTAAAGCACAATGTGCCTATAAACTGGTGCTGGTTTCCATTGGGCACCCTGTGGGTCTATCGATATTGCAAAAAAAGCAAAAGAGTATCATTACAACGGAAAAATAAATAAAAGCAACGCCAAAAAATATTACTGGGCGTGGAAATGAATATTGTAGAAATTACACACATAATGACAAACTTAAATATACCCTTATACACCTTTGGTGAAGGGTATAAAAACATACACACACACACATTAAAGTGAGTATAGATGAAAACGAAGTTAAAAATTATTTGATCATATACATACATATCGCACACTAAAACATAAACAGTGAAAACTCGAGTACTTATGTACAGATTAAATGATTACGAAAATTTTGTATGTATCATTTTTTTTTTGTTTAAATGGAAAAATACCGTAGCTGTGGAACTTAATTTCATAATAAAATTACAGATATGTTTTTAAAAACATTTTTTTCTGTCTTCTGAACATTTTTCAATTTTAAGTTGTGACTCAAAATGATTTAGTGTGCGATATGTACTCGTATGTAGCATGAAAATACCTGTATGCATGTTCTTTGGTGCATAGTTTTATTCATATTCCCAAATCATGTCAATATGTTGATTTTAAGCAACTATAAACATTTTTATAGTCAATAATTAATAACTTTGCTTTCAAGTAAAGGGTGCACAAAAACATTTGCTGATGAAACCTTTTATTTATGAATTAATTAGTTTCTTCTACTAAACCGAAAACTATGTTATCGAAATTATTGGCAAATAAAGAGAACAGAATTTGTATTAAAAAGTTATTTTGTTGTAAGTTTTAGTTGAGAGAGGATGGAAAAATTAGATAAAAGGGTAGTTGCCCTGCATTTGCTATTCGTTATTGCTATGCATCAGTAAAACAAAAAATCAAGCCATAATTATCAGAAGAAAAATTACTAAAATATTACATTTCGCTTTTCCTGTTAAAAGTTGTGCACCACCCAGAAGTATTAAAATCGAATCGCAATTATCAGTCTTACTGCACAAAGTACATACATATTAGGTGTTGTAATATTTAATAGATAATACTGGTCAACAAAAAAACTAAACTTGTTGTTTCCTCTGATTTTTTGTTGCTCTTTCTTTCTCTAAAATTGACGCGTATTTTTTTAATTCGGTTGAGGTAACCATAATCTAAGAGCAACATATAAGGGTGTAATGAAACCATATTATTGTTGAACATTATAATATTATGGTTAAATTAACGACTATAGTATGGTTAAAAAATATGAAAAATGTCATATGAAGTGGATATTTTTTATTATTTTTTATTCATGATTTTATATAAAAAACAGATGATTTTATCAATACATTGATAAAATAATTTAAATAGCACTTTTCTTCTTTCAAACCGTGTTTCAAGGATATAAGAGAGGGAATACTTTGGCCATCGATTTAACGGCATTCGCACATGGCCCATACCATCGTAGTTCATGGATTTACCAGTAAAGAATTGTTCTTGAAGACATCAATTTCGGGGGATTTCTTTTCCAATTCAGCCAACACCTTTTTCATGTAGTCTTTCAAGTACAAACTAAAGTCTTTCTTGTCTCCGAAAGCATTCTTGTAAACTGTGATTGAGAACAACATCAACGCCGGTCTCAAAGGTTGAGTTTGTATCCTCATTAGCTTCTGCAGCTCAGGTATATAAATCTTCACTTTTAACGTCATCTGGTAAATTGCATCACCGACTAATTTCGTTTTGTATCTGTGAACATTTCATCGTCAGTAATTTTATCCCTGTTGATTTTTATAATTTCGAGGTTTTATTAATTTTTCTGGTCTTAAAATTAAAATAAATTACAGTCTCACACAGAGAGGACTCAAATTGCGGATATCCAGAGAAGATGGTTGCCACGCGCTCAATTCAACAGCTAAAAAGAAGTAATTAAAAATTGAGTTTTAAATTGAATTCCCGAAACAATTGTTTATACATTTTTTATTATGTTTTTAAAGTACAAACCAATAAACTCCGATGACATAAACAAACAAATAATTTTTATTTTTAAGATTCTTTTGGTTACCTAGGAAAAAACTTTGGTTGTGGATTAAACATTAAATAGTTAAAACCAACCATGTTGAATTTTTTGTACGTAGCAACCATTTAATGATAAAATTTTAAACAAAACTCTTTTACCGAGGCCAAAGTAATGTTAAAAAACAACTAAAATGTGTTCATCGCAACCATATATTGTTACAGAGAACATAATGCGGTTCCTGTGGCCATACCATAGCCATCGTTTTTCTTTGCGTGTACTCCAAAGTAAACAAAAAACTATCCTTATCATATCTGTGGTTGCATTGGTTACAATGACACATGCAAGTTTTGCGATCACCACATGCGGAAATTTTGTCTGCTGACTTAGCCGGCGATATGAAAATGCGCCTCGCCAGAAAAGCTAATTTTTCTTTCATATACGATGTCATCCTGATACAATGTTCAAGCATAAAGCACATAAATTTCATCAGCAGAGATATATAATACTAATCCAGACGCAAAGAAAAAACATGGTTATTGTATGGTCACGGCAATCACACTATGTTCTCTGTAATAATAGATGTTTACTGTGAACAAATTATAGTTATTTAAAACAATACTTTGGTAACGATAAACAAGTTTTTTGTTAACAGTTAATCATTCAATGGTTAAACGCACCAGAAAAGCAACATGGTTGATTTGAAACATATTAAAATTCAAACCACAACCAAATTATTTTTAATATTTAAAAATTATAACCATAATATATTATTATTAAACATAGTATGTTAAGTTTGACTAAAAATAAACAAATAATGTTTGGTTTTAAAAATACATATTTTGGTTTTGACATTTTTTCACTTCAAAAATATGTGTGTAAGCTATCGGTTCATCTAAAACAGTAAAAAAAGAGCAGCAGATATCAAAAGGTGTATGTAAGTCTAAATGGAAATATTCGTGTATTTGTTTTTTGTTATTTATAAATACATTCATATGTTGTCACATATAACCATTTACATGTTTCAAATTATATTATAGCATGTTTATATTATAAACATAACTATGGTTGTATTTTACAATGTTATTTTTATGTAAGACAATAATATGTTCCCACGACAACAATATTATTTTTATATATAACCATATAATTCAACCATAAAATGTTGCTCTTAGATTATGGTTACCTCAACCATGTTTTTTCTTTGCGTGCAGAGTCAATATTGTGGAAAGTAAAAATTTCTCAGTGTAAAAAACCAATGAGTTAGTGATTATACCCTTTACTTAATTTAAAACTAATTTGTCGTTCATTTCAACTAATTACCAATATCTGTTTTATTTCACATTACTCTCCGACCACTCTGAACCTCTTTCTGTTTTTGTTTTTCTCCTCCATCAAGTTTCATGTTTTACCATGTTTTTGTTCTTTATTTTTGTTATCATATTTTCTTTCATTGTGTATAGGATGTGCATATACTCGCACATAAGTTTTTAAGTACACAGAAGCGTCTAACCACAGGACGTCCTCTTCGGGTTTAAGAGGTTTTGTTGTTTTTGTATTTTTATTTATTTTAACTAAACTAATCCTCATGAGTGAATGAATGACTACTAAGAGAAGACTTTAAAGAAAATTCTGGTCTAAAGGGAGCAAAAGTATTAAACAAAAAACTAAAACTGTATACTGATGGCAACAGTTTGTATCTTAAATGCAGTAGAATACATAAACAACAAGAGTAACAGCAAGTAAACCTAAACATTTGTTCTTCTAACAAGAATCTGTGAACATTTATTTTTTCAAATAAACACATTTACTCACATACATATCCGTGTGGCTTAGTACGTGTTTACTTGTAGTTGCATGTAAATATGTGTCCTTTTTTAAGTTCATATTTATTATTTTTAGGGTCATATTTATGTATAAGTAAGTGAAACTGTAATTGTTTTTTTTTGTGGTTTTTAAAATATTTTATTAGTGTAAGTGTGTCCTTATCAGTAACTAAGTATTGTAGTTTATTTGTTTTCATATGTGGCCATGTCATTGCATTTGTGTGCATAGAGAGACCCCTAAAGTGCTTTTGTTTATTAGACAAGTTAGAAACCAAATGAAATTTTCATACACAAAATTATCCGAGAGTAATTTTAATATGAAATTGCATATATTCATTATCAAAAGAAAACGAGTATGTACAGTTCGTATCATTAGGATAAGGATTTATTTTTGTTTTTCAATTTGAGCACTTATGTGCCAATTGATAATAATAAAAATAATACTAACTCTATGGAACTAATGTTTAATAAATATGATTTCGGGCATGAGCCTGAAGGGCAATTTTCACACACTGCCAGGGTTGTCAGATATGGCGATTTTCTATCTTATTTGGCGATCAAATTTTGGATTTGGCGACATGGCGACTTTTTGGAGATTTTTAAAATATTTGCCGATATTGTTGGCGATTTTTCATTGACTTTTGGTCAACATTAGAAACTGAATAAATGAATATGAAAATGGATAACAAATTAATTTAAGTTGTTTTTTATATTTAAATATGATTTTACTTCTGGATACCGGAAACTTTCGGAACATAAATTTATTTCATATTTTATAATGTTTTTCATATCTAAAGATGAAACTTTATTTAAAGTTTACAAACATCTTTCGATTTTAAAATGTTGTAATTTTTTATCACAAACAAAATTTTTTATAAATTCTAACATACTTTTGGATACGTATCAACCATAATAGAAAACATTAACTTTTGTATTAGAAAGATTATAAAATATATGATATCTAATTATGTACAGCTACATTAGTTTTGTATTTGATGTGGTAATTCCAATGAATTTTTTATACTTATTTTTTACATAGAAAGGAAGTTTTGAAGTAAGGATTAAGTTCGTTTTATTCTCTCTAAGTTAAAAGAATATTTTTTTTACAGATTAGGTGATTAATTTTAAAGAAAAATTATATTTTTTAATTTATATGCTGGTAATTATTAGATAGAATGATCGATTTCAATAATGAATTCCACCAAAACTCGACTGCGAAGTATATGCTATAAATTGAAATAGGGCATGAGGCACACATCTGTTGATCTTTTGAAATGTTGAATAAATTTTATTTCTATAAAACATATTCTAAAACAAATCCCTTAAGGATGGGTATGTTCAGATCAGGGATGGTAAATTAAATTTTCAAATTGTACCAACCAGCTTTTTAAACTGTACGTTTCGAACAAAAATATAAATTTTCCTTTTAAATTTAAATTTTAAATCAACTTTTATTCGAAATATTGGAAAATTCTATTCATCTGTGTGCATGGACACGGCATTAATAATTGCTTAACGGATCGAAATAGAAGAGGTTTAAGAAATCCCAATCCAAACATGCATATGTTAAACTAACTTTACAACCGTAGTTCTGAAGTCGTCTGAGATTCTAATGAAACTAATTGAAGGATATTGGTGCTCTGATTATTGGTTATTGCATTGGAACTGTATAACAGAAGTTGTCGTAGTGATGTGATTGATGAGAATACGTTTTATCTGTCAAGGTTGCCCTGTATATCGCCCTTTCATCGACAGAAGAACTGGCTAATTTAAATATTTTCTTCAATTGTAATTGTGGTTCTAGTAAGATAGCGAGATTTGTGGGAGAAAAATATTTATCAATCTTTATTTGATTTTATTTTGATTTCTTTCATTTTATATCTTAACGATTCAAATCCATGTGTAAGATGGTTTTCCTATTTTTGCCTCAGGTAATATAAAAAAGCGTTATGATGGAATTTTTCGCTTAAAAGCTGAGTACTTTTGTACTTTGAGGTTAAAAATAAATTTTTTTTAAGTTCCCAAAATTAAAATAACAACAATAGGTATTTAAACGTAAAGCCAGCAAAACTTTTATATTCTACAAAATTAGTCATTGGTGTACCATTGTACTTTTCAAGTTTAAAATGGATCATAAAAGTACAATTGCATCAACTTTAGCAAACCTGGTAGAGATCTCCATTTATTATAACAACCACTATTGTTCATTGGTTTAAGATAAAATTTTACCTTTCCCGTCACTAATCATTTTAAATAAAAAACACAATTTTTATAAATTTTGGCGACTTTTTTTTCTATTTTTGGCGAATTTTAGCTATTTCGATTAAATTTATTTTTTTTTTGATTTGTTAAAAATATTTTTAAAATTAAAAAAATATTGTATATATTAGAGGAAAGTCTTAAAAAAACAGTTTTGGCGATTTTGGTGATTTTTCACATCGATTTTGGCGTAATAGGTGAAAATAAATCTGATAACCCTGCACACTGCAGTAAATCAGGCTGTAAAGTGACAGTAATACGTCGAATATTCGTTGCCAAATGCTTGGTTTATTTGCTTTGACCTGGTATTTTATATAATCCCAGAGAAAATAATCTAATGGCGTCAAGTCGCATAAACATGATGGCCAGATAACAGGTCGATGTCTAGAAATTATTAATAACATTTGATTTTTTTTCTGATATTTTCCCATGATTTTTTCTGTCATTTTATATGTAAAAATGAAGAGTGTGTATAAACACATTTTGCGCTAAACTAAAAAGTTCATTTTATAATTTTTACCTTCTCTGCGGCTTCAAATAACTCTTTTTTGTATTATTTACCTGTGCACCTTTGAATTGTTTAGGTGTTTCATTAAAATATCTTCAGCGGTTCAGGAGATATCAAATTATGTCCAAAATAAATCTTTTCCAACCACTGTGCCCTGATAGCTTTTCTAAGCTGTCAATACAATAATTAAATATATCTTCTGCGTCTGATCGAAATAAATTAATTGCTAACTGGTTCTAGAAATGGTTTTTGGTTTAAAATATATTTTAAGGTTTTGCACGCTTACCTATATGCACTCTTTGTTTGGAAGATTCGTCATTATTTTCATTTCTTATTCCGATACGTTTTAAGGAGAATTTTTCTATTTCTCTACAGCAAACTAAAATAAACTGACATAGGACTTATTTCTAGGCTTCATGGAATCCCGACTTTAATTTCAGTATTTGAGTTATTTATTTGAAAGTTGAAGGATTTGTGTAGTTACAAATGCGATAAAGTTTTGAAACTTGAAATTCCAAACCATCTTAAACATAAAGCTAGGAAAGCTTTTAAATTGTACCAAATAGGTCATTGGTGTACAATTGTAATTTTTAGGTGTTAAATGTACCAAAAAAGACATACAATTGTACCAACTTTACCAACCCTGTACAAAATATAATTTCAATATTTAAGTATTGATGATACGCAGTTTCCGATATGGATTTTCCATTATTTTTAAATATATATTCACCACAATTATGGCAAAAACAATCTGGTTTAAGCACGCAACATCTTCTTGATGAAGCCATATCGAACATAACAACAAAATATATATTTATATGCGTCAATTTGAGATAGAAACGAAAAAAAAAAATTAATAATTAAAAATTTACAAAAGAAGTTAATGTGCTGTTTCTGTATTGCCAACGAGCGATACGTCTAGGAAATTTTAATAGAAATAACTCAAAAAGTTAAGTGCTTTTCATACAAATTCTCTAGACGCTTTGCTCGCTTGGAATACAGAAACAACACATACGAGTAAGAGTGTACTCATTAATATGATAACCAGTGTTAACTCAAATTATTAGTCTTCGTATTTATTGTTTTATATTTGGTTCTTATTTCAGTGCCAACAAGTTGCAAACTTTTTTCTTAAATATTGTTTTATATTTGTTATATATTTCTTGCTTTTTGTTTTTCAACTTTTTCAGCAGAATATTATTTTTTATTAAAATTTTTGTAAGTCCTTTGCCGCACGCTTCGCCTTTGTTCTCTCATTTAAAACAATTTTGTTTACAACTTAATGTTACCACAAAGTACTTGACAACAACAGTGATTTTAACTCCACTTGGGGGTACTCTCCTTTTTCTTTTTTTTTTGTCATAATTTTCTTTAAACAATATTTAAGTAAAAAAATAAAGTTGTTGTTTTATTTACAATAACAATTTATTGAAAAGAATGGGCAGAGGGTGAACAAAAAACAGAGGCAGACAGAGAGTGGAGACGTTAAGAAAATGTTTTATTCTTAACCATTTACAAAGATGTAACCGTTTTAACATTAGGGGGTTTCTTCCTGTTGCTATTTGTACCACAGCAAAATTGAAACTGTCACATGGTTAAAAAATCGTGGTTTCAAAAAAATTACACAATGACAACACAATGAAAACTCTTGCTGAGAAAATAAAAAAAGCTAAGAAAATACAAATTTTATTAAGATTTCTATGCATAAATTGTATTTTAGTAAGAACAATTTTTGCTTTCGTTGCTGAAATTTTTTGACCTTGACAAATAAATGTTGCAGCATAAACTTTGCGAGAACCACAATGGGGAAGAGTAACATTTGAATATTATAGAAATACAAGCTGTATGAAAATTGTATTCTTTTAACAAAATAATGTGATGTTAGTTTGTCCTCTTAGCCTCCCCAACAAACGCTTCATTGAAGAAACAACAATAAATTGCAAGACATTTTATTTGGTTCTAGGAGTACAATAAAATAATTCGTAATTTTTATGCTTCATCAGCCTAATTTTTATTAGACCACAAAAGTTGTTTGTTGGCAGGAATATAAATTTAAACTAGTTCTCCTTGATATAATAAAATTATTTTAAAATATAAAAGATTTATTGCATACTCGATTTTTATTTTACATAAGTTGGGTTACCTTTTCAGATACTTGTAATAATAGATTGGGGAAAAAGGATTCCATTGTTTTACTGTTTTTTATTTGGTCCACTCAGTTCTGAGTTATAGGGTGTTAAAAATGGAAGTAAACAAAGAGAAAATTCGTTACATTTTATAGTTTTTTTTTTTTTTGATAAAGGTGAAAATGCAAATGTCGTATTTGGCCCATTTCTCATGCCCAGTCACGATCCGCTGAAATAATGGGTCGTTATGATTGATTCCGTTAAGCCAAAGCTTGACAAACGAAAATTTTGGTGTTAATTGGTGTGACACACAGAAAAATTGTCTTGCACCAATTAAAGGTTTTAATTAGTTTTCAATAAAAGTTCAATTAATTTTTTAATTGTTTCAAATATATACTTGTTTAAAACAGACAAAAAAAATTCTTAACTAAACAAATAATTGTATCAATTAATTATTTAATTAAATTTAAATCTGAATTCAATTAAAACCTTTAATTGGTCAAAATATATTTTTCTGGGCACCCAAACATCGAGCTTCCTTCCTTCCTTTTGAATCCAACTGTTCGCAAATGATTTAAAACTGTTCTATGGTCGATCTTTAGCTCCTGTAACTCACAACTGAATGCACCAAACAAAAAACAGTAAAAGAATATAAATTCGTTACTTTACGAGATATCGATCGCTACAAAACGCTCTTAGAAGTAAAGGGGTAGTATTTACTATCCTACACAATCGTACGATTCAATCACAAAAAAATATGAAAAAATTCTGTCGTACTCAAAAAATCATTTTATAATGGCGACGTATATCTATCATACTATCATACAAAATAAGATTTTGCAACTCTGATCCCATGAATGTAGGCATTTTTTCAAAAGATTATAAAATCGTACAGATCTGTCAAAAAGTCTGTCACACACATACACTTTTAATCCACACTATCATACTTTTTAAGCACACATGCAGTTTTTGACAAATCGTACGACTGAGTATGACAGTGAATCATGGGCTTTACAGGCATCAAAAATACACCAATCTGTTAATATTATAAAAAAAAAATTAGACCTAATTTCTGATCTATTAATATTGAAATAAAAAGCCTTTTTGAACGAAACTTACATTTTTCACACATGAGAGTAATGCATTGTATTGACTTTTTTCCACTGCCATTATTTATAATTTAGTACCTTTGTCAACTTACTAGCTGACGACGCACAGTGGCTGAAAATCGTTTTTCGTTGGCCAAAATTCTGTAACTTTTGAACCGATCAAAATATTGAAATAATTTTTTTTTAATGGATAGATATTAGGCTCAGCTTGATTCAGTTTCAATTACATTAAAATTGATTGAGGACTTTTTAAGGAATTCGAGGTCAAAGTTGGTCATTTTAATTTTTTTAACTTTCAGAGTGAAATATGGGTTTATTCTGTGTGTAACATAGTAAAATATCCCTCTAAGATCCAAAAAAGTATATATATTCTTGATCAGTGATGAAATCTAAGACGATATAGCTATGTCCGTCTGTCCATACGTCCGTCTGTCCATCCGGCCGTCCGTCCATTCGCCTGTCTGTATGAACACGATTCAGTCTAAACGAAAAGAGCTAGACCCTTGAAATTTGGTACATATATATCTTGAAGGATATGGCAGGCTAAGTTCGTAAAAAATTCCCCTAAGAAGAACTAAACCAACCCCTGAAAAACTACACATTTTTACAAGTTTTTTTTGTAAATTTGTTAAGCAAATGAAACATTTTTATGTCAAAGAAGGTTCAAGGTCTTTACCCTGGAGCCAGAAAATCATAAAAATTTATTTTTGGACCCCGCCCCCTTTTTGTGGGCGTTTTATATTATATGAAAAATAGTGCCAATAATTAACAAATTGTATTACCTAAGCCTAGATTGCATAAAAAATTAATTTTTAAGCTTTCATGACGAATGGAAAATGTACTCGGATCTTCTGCGTTACCTGCACCTCACCCCCCCCCCCCCCCCCCCCCCCCCCCTTGGTTAAGCAACAAGAAAATATAATTTTTATTCATTTGACTTAAATAATAATTGCAAATATTCCATATTTTGTTCTGTGCTATTTCTGTTCTTTAGTAGTTTTTTGGCTTCTTCATCTAAATCTCGATGGTCCACTTTCCATTGATTTCGAATACTGGATATGAACGGATCTGACGTTGCCAATAATATATTAAATAGATCTTCATTTGTTGAATTCCGTGAAATTTTCCTAGTATTGTGCTCTCTATAAAATATGTAATCCTTGTTCCTTTTTTCCTGAGCCTCCTCTGATAGATCTCCAAGTGGCACCAAATGATATTTAATGACATCTTCACCATGATAAAGGATTTTGTGAACTGTTGCAGACATATTTCTCCATGGGTAGTTAGTTGTATATATTTTTGTAGTTTCCTTAGCATAATCTCCAAATTTTCTACAGTCAATTTCTTCATTGCACGCAAGTACTTCTAGTATTATTTTAAATCTGAAAGTAAGGTTGAAATCCACTCCTGTTATTTCAGATGCTGTTTCTGGATCTGAAAAGAATCTTCTTGCGGTATTGCCATCATTTGTATTGCCTGACCCTTGTTTTGGCTGATCTATAATCAGTCCACGTTTGCGATATTCATCTTGAACATGTTTCTTTTTTGAACTTCTTAACTCTTTGTTGGTCACGTTGTTTCTTATTGATCCTGAAGACCCGAAATCCAAATCATAACTGATTTTTAGTATGTGTCCATAAGTCGTATTCTTGCGTGTAGTGGTGATAATCCAAATTCATATGCATCGGTATGTTCTAATGATTTTGCTGGGACTTGGTTTAATTGGGTTGATGTTGCTTGGCATATAATGCAGCTGGATGTAGCCTTCGTGTTAGTCAAAGCCTGACCCACTTTTCCATCTATCACTGTCAGGACTAACTGGTAGCTTACTTCAATTTGCTGCGCATCTAACTGTAATTGTAATGGCTGTAGTGCTGTAATTTGGGCCTTGATATCATAATTTCTTTATTAATAACATCATTTGTTTCTTTTTTGAATTGAAATTTGATTGGCCTGCAGTATTTCGTAGAAGATGGTGTCTCATTTTTCCAAATATCCATTGTTTGCGTTGTACTAGTCGAAGGCTCAGAATCTTCCAAAATCTTTTTCAATCGCAATGGTACAAATGATACCATGAACATATCTGAGTCAGAAATATTTTCACCTACAGCTTGTTTATATTGTTTTTGTCCCGAAGAACCATCACATCCCCATTTACAAAAAAGAATTAACTTTGTGTTTCCGTGTTTCTTCAACTCATTTCCTGTTATTGATTGCAGCAAGCGTGCGGCTGTGTGATCAAGTAGAGATTGTAGTTGTACCTCTGCCGAAATTGGTGTGATTGTAATAGTGTCCTTTGATGGCAAACAGTCCATTTTAGCAGCGGTTATGTGATGATATGCTGGATATATATTTGAGCCTTTTTCAATCGCACGCTGTCTGAGTTTAATATATTGCTGTTTTGTTAATTTCAAATCCAGAAATAATGCTAATGCCTCCTCATTTGTGTACTGTATTGCATCATTCGGAGTTGGTATACTTTTAAGAATCCGTTTTGTTCTCGGTGGACTAGCTTTAACAACTTTTTCAATGATATCCTCTTTTGTAAACTGGTTCTGTGATCGTAATTGATGTAGGAAAGATTCTTTTATATTTGTAGAACCAAAGGCATCGTTAATATCTTTAAGGTTCCTCCTCTTAGATCTATCGCTGCAATTGTCCACTGATGATTTGCGTGGTCTTCCAGCCTTATCTTGCTTTGCTGTTTCTGCAGCGACAGTAAGTTGACCTTCAAACCACTTTGCACTTTTTATATAAAATTTTTGTTTACTGTACATAACTTCTTTGCAGCGTTTTTTTAGTGCTTTGACGAAATTATATAATTGCTCTTGCATTTCGGTGCTACACGAATTTAAGTTTAATTTTATTTTAACGTAACTAAGAACATCTTCCTGATTTTTGTTTCTAAAATACACTTCGGCCAGTTCTTTATAACTGAAGCTCTCCATTTTCTTTTAAATATTTTTATTTGCGTTTGTTATGTTTTATCCGTACACTTAAAGGATTAAGTTATTACTGAGTAATCCCTTAACGAATCCGTACTTTTATAAATTTTTAGATACATGTTCTTCACACACTGATCTTTAATTTCATAGTAGGTAGCGCTTAAATTGAACAAAACTGCACCCATGCGTCAATATGGGGTTGTTTTTTAACTTTAGTGGTTTAATGTCGCAATTATTGTTATAAAATTGTTTATGACTTTGGTTGACCCTAACATTTGATAACAGGTAAATTTAGAAAGAGATCATATGCTTCCTGTAGAGCCCATTGTGATAATTTTATTAATTATTTTTTGCTGATCAAAACAAAGCCATTAAACCCTTTCGAAGGTATTATATTTATTTTTTTTAGTTATACGTAGCCTAAACTAAAAAAAAATAAACTTTTAGGCAAAAAAGTGAAAATTTAATACACCATTGTATATGAATTTGTTTCGAGTAATTTCATTAAAATGAAAAAAGTGTTCTACAGGCGGCTCGTGGCGGATGCAAAAGTATATATAGCCTTAAAGAGGACACTTTCACCTTTCTCGTGGTTGTATACGTTTCTTGTTCCCTAGAAGTTCTATTCCACTAAAGTTTAAATTTGAGGAAAATATAGTAGTTTCATAAATATTTCATAACGCCCCTAATATTAAACGCTAGAGCTGTGTCTACTTACAACAACTAAAGACAATAATCCTACCAACATTATAAAAAAAACCGCAGACCATTATCGATGATAGCTTGCGAGTAGTAACCATTTAATTTTGATAAAAAACCAAAGAAAAACACCTTTTTCTGAAATTAAAAAAAAAGTTGAGTTTGACAGCATGCCACGCCCACAATTATCAATATTTTAACATAATTTTTTGGCTACCTTAACTTGGATATATTAACTACAAAACGACGTAAAAATTTTAAAAATCGGTGACAAAAAAAAAATTTACTTTTGGCCAACGAAAAACGATTTTCAGCCACTGTGCGACGTTGCTGAAAAAATATGTAACAAAGCGCTTGGAATGGTCTTTTAAAATCACAGCTTTCATTTGCTTGCATAAAGACAAACTGTGTGTCAGGAACACCGATGGACAGAACAGTCAGACATAGAGTCAGACAGACCATCTGATAGTCAGACCATCAGTCAGACAAACCATCAGACAGTCAATTAGACCATAAGACAGTCCGTCAGATCGTCACAAGTACGTCAGCCAATCAGTCCGTCAAACGCTTAATCAGATAGTCAGACCGTCAAATAGTCAGACCTTCAAATAGTCCGTCCGTCAGATAGTCAGACCGTCAAATGTTCAGACCGTCAAATAGCCAGTCTGTCAGACTGTCAGTTCACCAGACAGTCAGTCCATCAGATTGTCAGGCAGTCAGATCGTCAGACAGACAGACCGTCAGATCGTCAGACAGACAGACCGTCAGATCGTCAGACAGACAGACCGTCAGATCGTCAGGCAGTTATACAGTCAGATCGTCGTACAGTCAGACCGTCAGACAGTGAGTCAGACCGTCAGTTTATCAAACAGTCAGACCGTCAAACAATCAGTCAGACCGTCAGACAATCAGACCGTCAGACAGTGAGGCGACAGTCAGACCGATAGACCGTCAGACAGTCAGACAGTGAATCAGTCAGTCAGACAATCAAGCACACAGTTACTTTATTTATCTTTCTATAGAAACCAGCAGACCTATCTATAAAAACCAACCTTAGCTGACGATGGTTGGATAATCATTTTCCTTCAACCAAAACGAGCAGACCTATGTATAGAAACCAATGTTAGGTGATGCGGTTACGGTTGTGATAATGGTGACGACAGTTTTTGAGTTTCAATAATAATTTTTCTTCAAAAAGTTTTCACTTCAACATTGGTGTCGATGGTTTTTGAGATCAATAATTTTTCTTCAACCAAAATGCGCTCAACGTGGTTGAAGAAGTTTTCACTTCAATAATAATCAATAATGGTGACGACTATTTTTGGTGACGACGGTTTTTGAATTCAATGATTTTTCTTCAACAAAACAGTTCTCAACTAGCCTAAAGAAGTTTTCACTTCAAAAAAGCTTTCGCGGCATTAATAAAGAAAAGAACAAAATCACTCTTTTTATAATCAAATTTTTCATTGCTTGTGATATTAAATTATAAGTATTTATTCTTTTTATAATAAATCCTCCAAACCACATATTTTTTATTCAATGATAATGGTTTTAAATGAACTATTTTCATTAGTATTTATTCACAAAAAAAATCAATTTCATTATCATTAACCAATGCTTAAATAATTCGAAAGAATTACAATTAAAAGGATATTTAATATAAACTATTATTATGTTTAAAAATATAGCAATTACAGCTCCATTTATTCGAAAAACATATTTCAATAAAACTTGACAAAACCGTTAAAAATTAAAATAAAATTCTGTTAAATTAACAAAAAAATTGGTTAAATCAGTAGTAAAACATTCTAAGAAAAACAACCCATAAAATTAGTTAAGTTTACATCCCTAAAGAAGTTAATGTGAAAAATTTATCCGTTGATTTGACAACATTTTCGTTTATTTTACTAAGTTTTTTATTTATTTCATTTTTGAAGATAATTGACAATTACACCGTTTTCTGTGAAAGTGGTGTAAGTCCATTTTGACAAAAAAATTAGTTAATGTTAAAAATGAATACAATTTACTATGAACTTTTTATTTATAAACTTAAAAAAAAAAACTGTTAAAATTTTATTGCTTTTATCATTACAAATTTTCGTAGTTAATGAAGTTACAAATATAATTACTTTGAAATTTGTGTACGAGTACACTTTCCTAAAAGACATACTACTATTTAGTTCAAAATTGTTCTACATAATTTCTTTAGTGTTCTTTATATGTATGTGTGGCAACATTGTCATTTATAATAAACATTTTTATAGTTTCCTAGAATTTCGGTTTTCCCGTTTATTATATAAATACAAAACTCTTAGAAGATGCAATTCTAAGAAGACGAAACGATATTAATGGCGAAGAAGTAAACTGTGTGAAGATATGTTGGATAAGGGTTTTAAAGAGCAAACCATATATGTACATATAATGTTCTATAAAACTTAATTAAGTGAGAATGAGGATTTTAAATCACTAAATTTATTGCCCTCACGGGGAAGACCACAAATCCTTCCAAATATAGTACTAAAACGTCATTCATCATCACATTAGAAAAATTTACAGATATGATTGATTTATTACCATATATCCCTTCAATACATCATAACTATTTTGAAAATGAAAAAAGTTAAAATATGTTAATAGTAAGATTAGAAATAATGTAAATAATGGTAAATGTCGAAAAAAAACCTTTTGAAGAATTACCTAAGCCCATTGCTATTTATACTAAAACAGGTAATACTAACTCTCCAGTACTATTTTAAACGCGGCTTAAAAATTATGTCTTTACATCGAAAGCGCTCGCCAAACGCACCAAAACAATAGCCAGTGACGATGGTGTCTACCGAATGGTATTGTTGATGTATTTAACCCTAGAATACTAACTAACCTACGTAAATTTTACGTGTAGCTTTTTTATTATTGTTGCCACACAAGCATCCAAAGGCCTAACGATACTAAATTCCACAAGTGCTTTTTCTAATAGTTTTTAAACAAACGCAAAAACCTATACAAAGCATATTTAGTCATTTAACTGCTCTAAGAACGTAAACATTGAAAGGCTATACGTAAAATTTACGTGGTGTTACTGTTAAGCGTATAATTTGCGTACGTCAATTTCACGTGGTGTTAGTAAAAAGAGTATAAATTTGTGGAAGTATTTTATGTAGTAAATGATAAAGGCAAGTAATAATTCTTGCAAAAAAAACCGACTTCAAAACAGATAGAAGGGCACCTATTTTAAACTAAAAATGTAAGAAGTAATCTGTAAGAATTAGATTTGAATCAAATAAAAGATGAAAACTATTTGAATGTGAAGCCTCTCCTCTTTTCAGCAGCATCTGTCTTTTATAGGGGCACCATTCAAGCCTCTGTCTACGGTTTCACAGATAGGGGCACAGATCAAATAACATCACATATTCCGACACCCTTTAATTTACAATGTTAAATTAAAGACCTGTTGTTATACGGGACTTGGTCACAAAGATTCTTTGTGAATTTCAACTATCTGTCTATAACGGTTAAAAAGTTTAACCATATATATCAAACTACATGAACTTTTGGGACACCCTTTACATTATAATTCCAAATATTTATACTTGTTATCATACCAGAGATAGTAGTAGACAGTCTGCCTAATTTCCAAGTGTTTGTGTTTAATGGTTCAAAAGATAGGGCCATATAGATCAAATTACATAATTTATGGGGACACCCTTTAATTTCTAAATTCAAATTGTATACTTGCTATAGTGGACTTTGCAATACAGGTTCCTTGTAAATTTCAGCTGTCTGTCTCTAACAGTTCAAAAGTTTGGCCACACACATAGAATTACATTAACTATTGGGACACCCTTTTAGTTCAAAATTCAAATTTTATACTTTTTGTTATAGCTGACTGAGCACTACAGGTTCTTTGTAAATTTCAGCGGTCTGTGTACAACTGTTCAAAAGTATGGCTATATACATCAAATTAAATGAACTATTGGAGCACCCTTTAATTTAAAATTTTGAATATTTTTACATTTTATTATAATGGTCATAGTAATCGACATTCTGTCAAATTGTCAAGTTTTTGTCTATAACGGTTCAAAAGATAGACCCAAATAGGTCAAATTATGTCTCCTATGGGGACACCCTTTAAATTTTAAACTTATTTTTTTATTCATTTCTGCTGTTGAGAGCTATAGCGACACGCAATTTTTTAAAATTTTAATTTGGTGCCCTTTACGGTTCTTAATACACGTAAAAAACATGTATGTTGTATGGGGACACCCTTTAAATTTTAATATAATGAACTGTTTTTAAAATGGGACCAACCTGAAAGCATAACCTTTCAAATAAAGGCAAAAATTTTCAGTTCAATCGGTTCAGAAATGGCTGAGTTCTGCGGTTACATACATAAAAAAAGCAACATTCAGACGAATAGATAACCTCCTTCTTTTTTGAAGTCGGTTAAAAAACTGATTAATTCCTAATGTGGTCTCAACTGTGAAGATGTTCCGGCTTTACCAACTTCCAGTGTCTTTAGTGAGATCAGCTACGTTAGTTATAAAGAGTAGGAAAAGGATTTTCAGAGCTATGACAGTTTCGCAGATAAGAATTAGTGCCCCACTGCAGCAGATAACAATTACATCGAAAAATAATTGGCAGTTGCTTAGAATATAGCAGTTCCAACTTGTAATAAAAATTAAAAGAAAGTACAAAAAATTGTTTAGATCGATCCGGCTTTCGAAGAACTTTCTCGAAAAAAGAAAAAGCTAATTTTGTCACCACTCAAAGTATGACACCCACATACTGTCATATTTGCAAAAGCGTTGCAGTATGTAGGGAGCAGGAAATAAAAGTGTAGGCAAAGACTGTTATAACCACGACTGATGATATATTCATACATACCCAGAAAAAACTTCAGTTACCAAGAAGCTATTTAATAATGAGAAATCGTTGTCGCAACTACTTACAATTCCCCCGAAAGAACTACTTATTTTTGCTCGGGATGTCGCTAAAAGAAGCCAATACAAATTAAATAATCATAACCAAAAAAATAAGTACTTGAAATGGGTAAATTTACGTGATTCATATAAAAAAAACATTATTTGTAGATAATTTTTCGTGTGACAGCTAAGCTTCAGTAGTTATGGCAACGCAACATAGAACAGTACGTACTATACTGTACTGTAGCGCCCTCTTGGTATTATTTATTTAGGTTTAGGTGCTTTAGTTCCAATTTATATTGTAATTATAGCAAAGGATGGCGCTTGCATTATTGTTAAGAGAATTGAATGTTATCAGAAAACTTTATTTTATGTCGACACGGCTGAGTATTGAACTCGTGATCATCGTTTTTGTAATCAACGTGCTAACCACTTGAGCTACAGCACCCTTTTCTATATATGCTAAGAATATTTCTTCCATAAACATTTTAAAACTTAAAAAACATAAGCGAATCAACTTGTTACCAATCAACTTCCTTAGGATCCAAATAATAAGCTAAATACAATTTGAAAAATAAATTTATTAATTAACAAAAAATTTTAGTATTCACAGATGGGAAAAATAATACGATGTCATTTATAAAATAAATTCTGTTGTAAAAATATTTATACACAGAAAAAAATACTTATATCACATGAGGGCATGTCCATGTACATACCTATATTTATATAAACGTGTTTGAAATACAAAATGCGTAGATAATAGAAGGGCACTTCATCCCAACATTTATTTTATTATTGCGTATGAACATTCATACAGCTGATTTGCTCACGAGAGAGAGGTTAATGGTAATTTGAAAAAAAATTGCATTCAAATGTATTAAAAATAATTTTTTAATAACATATTATTTGTAAGGAAAACAACGTTGTCTGGTAAATATTAGCATATTTAAAAAATTTAGATCTAAAAGTTATACCTACTATATCGTAAAGCATCAATTGTCGTTTTTAAACTAAATGTATTATTTTATACAAGAAAATAATGAGTTATATAATTCATTATAAGGAAGTAGTTATAAAATAGCATCTAGGTAATGCTGCGAGTGGCGAATAGAGCTACTAAGTAATGCATTTAAGAAGTTGTTCCGACTGAAGTTATGAGTAAAAATTTTGCTGGGTAGGAGCATTTATTTTATTTCAGGTATGATTTGATCTCAAACATGTAGTTTTATTTTACCTTTAAAATGGTTTTTGTTTACTTTAATATGAATTATTGGTTAATTTTTATTATTTTTAAATAACCACTATTAAAATTTAAAAAAATTGTTGAAATAACCACATTAATTGAACAAATTCCACAGTACGTAAAATTTACGTGGTGTTAGTATCAACGTAGTATTAAATAGCGTTAGTATTCTAGGGTTAATAAAAATTTCATAAAAATAAATTGGTTTGTTTCAATTGAGATTCTGTAGTTAATATTTTGTAAATGTAGGATTTTTTATTTTTGCTGACTTTGAAATAAAAGTATAAATTTTTGTTAATCGCACTTAAAAAATTACTACATTATAAATTTAAAGCAATTTAATATTAAAAAAACACAAAACTAGTGTAATAACATATTATTCAAATGCAATATCTCCACATTAAATAAAAAACACTTACACCACTTTCCAAAAAAAACTCATATATAAATGAAAAATGAGTTGTAAATAGAAGAAATTTTGTTAAATTTAATTGCAGAAAAATTATTTGCGTTGATATAAAATAGATATTTTTTCAATTTATATTTTTTTAAAAAATTTCAAATCAAATTCCCGAAACAGAAACTAAAAGCTTTATTCGTTTATTCTTCTTATAGCCCATTCAGGCTGCCACGAAAATAAGTAATTTCGAGCTGAAATTACGAACGAAATCTAAGGTGTTCATACTGGGCTTTTTGACATTTGAGTTGATTTCGCAAACAGCTGATCACGTTTAGTTACATTTGTATAATTTAATTCTTTAGAAAAAGCTTTCGCACAACACTTTCGTATCAATTTAAAATATACACGAATATTAAAAACAGCACTACAACAAAATTAATGTACAATTATGTTTATATTTCCATTTAAAAGGCAAAAAAAGCTATAAGGCGTTATTGATATGCAATTTTGTTTTTAGATTATATTTTAATGATGAAAGGATATTATAGAGAATAAAATTTTATAAAAAAATGAACTAAAAATTTTAGTTAATTTAACTTATTTTCTATCATATTTACAATGAAAACAAATAGTCATATTGAAGAAATTTCTTCAATAAAAGGAATTTAAAAGAAAAAACTATTTTTTCACGAAAATCATCTGTAGATTTGACTAAAAATTTTGTTAGCTGTATAACACCTCATTTTGCAGAATTTAGTTAAATTTTTTTGTTCAGTGCAAGACAGTGCCTGAAGTTTTTCATATAGAGCGCTGCCCAGCTGCACCCAAAACAGCTTTTAACGGCGGATTTCACCGAAATAATAATTTTTACATCTAATAAAAAGAATTAAACCTTAAGTATTAATTTTGAAATTAAAAAACATAATCAGGTATGTGATGACAAACGATCGCTTTTAAAAGGATCGTTTTCAAAGGGTGTGATGAAATTCGATCGATTTTGAGCATTGTTTTTAGGCCCACCTCCTAACATATGGGTTTGAAAAGTATACCAGGAAATAAAAATTAAACAATAATCAGAAATTTAGATAAAAATATAAAAAAAAATCGAAATTATTAAAAACGAATTTTTATACAAAACGACAAAATCGATTCGTTTTCAAAATCGTTTTCTATCACATACCTAAATGTTTGATATTTGTTTTAATATTCATACAATTCTGGCTATAATTTTTTATTTTAATTTAAAATTAATAGCAATAATTTCACTATAATTCCATCGTCCATTAGATAATTAAATTTGCATATTAACTTTAAATGAAAACCAAAACCTTTAATTACACTGTCACTGTAATTTTCAATTAAGTAATAAATTACTGTGCAAACATTTCACATCCAATGACAGCTTGAAACAGCAAAATTCTTTGAATAAAAATTTAAAAAACTTAAAAATGCTAAGCAAACGGTCAATTAGATAAAATTCCAAATATAATGTCATTCCCTTTAGTATTGTAGAACAATATTAAACAGCATTTGGCTTAGTTGTTTAAAGTCTTTTTGCAATAAAAAAAAATATTTTTAATAAAAAGTCTGCTTCATCTAAAGCCATTTATAATTCAATAGTATAAATTAAATTAGAAATAAATTTATCATCAATTTAGTCCTTTTGGCTACAAAATAATATTCACCAACTGAATTTATTCAAATGTAAATTCTCGTTAAAAAATATTTTACGCCTCCACAAAGCCGTAAATGTACGAGGGTAAGTTAGGATGAATTTACGCAATAGGGATGAATAAAAAAGGGTTCAGCAAGTTTTTAGTTTTTAGGAAATTCTTTTTTTTTATTAATTTAAAAAATGATTTTAATACTATCACACAGAAAAAAATATCTGTCCCAATTAATGGTTTTAATTAGTTTCCGATAAAAATGTAATACATTTTTTAATTGATTCAATTATATTCTTAATTAAAAATGAAAACAATAATCTTCCAAACAAGTAAATATTTGAATCGATTACAAATTTTATTAAATTTGTATCTAGAACCAATTAAAAGCTTTAATTGAAGCATACAATTTTTTCTGTGTACCAAAGTGAATTGAAGTATCTTAACTAGTTAAGGCTACGGTGCTGTAGGGTGCTGTAGCTTAAGTGGTTAGCACGTTGACTACTAAGCAATGGTCATGAGTTCAATACTCAGCCATGGCAACATCAATTTTTCTGATATGTATTAATTTTTCTTTATAATAATGCATATCACAGCGCCCTCCTTCGCCGGTATTACCACATAGCAATAAATCGCCGGCGAGGTAAAATAATATAAATTGGCTATGCTAGCTTCAAACTAATTCTCGCCTAAATAACACGAGAGGCGCTGCAATACTGTTCAAAAAATAATCATAACATGCAATTGCAGTGTTGCCAGAATCGAAGCTTTACTATCACACTAACCAGCTGTCTTATCTACTACTATCCCTTTCCAAACGAAGAACCACAGTTAATATATTACATGGTTTAGCGACTTTAATATTGCATTACACATTATGTATAAGAAAGCTAACGGCGTTTGCTCACAATAAAGAATAAACAGAAGCATGTCACTGATTTGATAACATGATTTGAGCTTTTTCGTCGCGATCCTGATAAACTTTCTGGTACCGTAACTGAAAAAATATGGTTTTAAATAACAATAGATTTTATCAATTGCATCCAGCAGGAAGTAAGAAAAGGAAGTGTAATGAATTGGTAAGTTCGTGGGCGAGCTGTTTTTCTAGATATACATGGAACTAGAGAATGTATAATAAATTCTGAGTCATTTGTTTTGCGAACAACAAGTCAAAATGTGCATAAATTCGGGTGGTAGTTATTTAGCCGATATAATTTTTAGGGTTCCGTAATCAAAGAGTAAAAACGTAACCCTAATGTTTTCGCTTAAATGTCTGTCTGGCGCCTTCTATCTCTGGAACTGTAATAGGTAGACTCTAGAAAACAGTAACAGTAACTGTGGCCGCTATAGCAAATAAATACCACAGTGCAACACGGAAAAAATTAACCATATACGGACACCACTACGTGATAAAAGACCAAAAAAAAAACAAAAGACCCCTGTCTCCCAGTTTTGCCCAAAGTCCTCCAGGTTTTTTTTTTATGGGCCCTCAAAGATGTGGGGTCTGGATGTCATTTTTGCAAAAAATGATCATTTACTCAAGCTCATATTTTGCAAACCATTTAAAATTTTGATATACTCTCTGCGGCAAAGTTGTAGCTCTTGTCATAAAGAACAAAAATTGTGAACATATAAAATCAAAAAAAGTCAAAATCGCAAAAAACTTTAAAAATTCAATTTTTTTTACCTTTTATTCCCTGTTCAGGTCCATAGGTAGCAAACCGTTCAAAATTCAAGGAAACAATCAACTACAAAAATGAACCCAAGATCTCAATAAACAACTTTCTAGAACATATGAACTACCTAGGAATGATTCTTAACACCGTTTAGGTAGCGCTTAGGTAGCCGCAAAAGCCTCAGAGAGTATATCAAAATTTCACACGGTTTGCAAAATATGAGCTTGAGGAAATGATCATTTTTTTGCAAAAATGTCATCGAGGCCCCACATCTTTGAGAACCCATAAAAAAAACCTGGAGGACTTTGGGCAAAACTGGGAGACAGGGGTCTTTTTTTTGGTCTTTTATGACGTAGTGGTATCCGTATATGGTTATTTTGCCATGACTTAAAAAATTACACAGTGTGTACTAAAACTTATAGGGTGTTTCGAAAGTGAAGTATTATTGTGCTTTTTTCTTGAACTGTAGGAGGCGTATACTTAAAATGTACAAACGGTTATTTCAATACTAGCTGTGCCCGCCACGTCACGGGCGTCCTGATAATATTTTGATCGATTTTGCTTTAAAAGTATTCCACACCAATTATAAGACTTACTTATGAAGAGTAGCACCTATAAGAGAAAAACGCAAATAAACTAAGAAGAAACTAACAATAACCGAATTTTATAGCCACACTCAAGTCGTAGTATTCTTACCAAATTTTAAAAATTAACGCCAATTAACAATAAAATAATGTAATCACATAATTAGCTAATCATGTATTTCACAAAATAACCAAATTATACAACACGTACGCGACTTAAAACACATACAAACTTTATTCAATTGGCTATTTGGCATATGTTTTTAGCGCCATCTCTGTTTAAATATCAAAATTAAAGGTGCCGTGCCGTACTAAGTAGTTAAAACGAGCTATGTTTTAAAATATACAACTTTCAAAAAATAAACGTGCCGTGTTGTACTCAGCAGTACTTAGTTCCTCCTTAAGATATGCTTCATATCAGTTTATGTATTTTTTACTTTATAAAAAATAAAGTATTCATATCCGGTTAGTTCAACTGCGTACTTTCACTGCTTTTT
Source organism: Phasia obesa (assembly GCA_949628195.1). Taxonomy (NCBI): domain Eukaryota; kingdom Metazoa; phylum Arthropoda; class Insecta; order Diptera; family Tachinidae; genus Phasia; species Phasia obesa. Next base: position 25,936,942 of record OX451215.1, on the reverse strand, counting down.
CTCGACTTTCGCTTGGAAATAAGATATTTTTGCGGAAAAAAATATCCTATATTTGGCCTAGGATACTTAGGTACCTCACAAAATTTTGTTAAAATCTATCCAGAACTTTTTACGTGATGTGAACGCAAATGAAAATCAGACAGACGAATTTTTTATATGAATTTTTTTTTCTTAACTTACACTTCAAGTAGATTTTTTTTTTGCATAAGACCATAAATCTTTTGCTTAGTATTGTTCTAATAGAAAACAAACAAATGAAACACATTGGCTTTTTGAATGATTCTTGTGACTGTTCGTTAAGGAGTAAGAAATTTTTTCCGAAACCGTATAATATAATACTCTTTCCCGCGTTTGAACTTAACTAAGCACAACTAATTATGCCCGAGTAAAATTTTACCTCCCTGTTAACACTTTTTCCAACTTAGTTGTTTTAATTAAAGCTCTAAAAGGACCATTGCTGATATAGACGTGTTCGTTACATTGTAAACACTCTTCATGTGTTTGTAGCATTAAAAACTCTCTAAATGTACAAAACTAGTTTTATTAATTCAGTTATTGCCACCCGATTCTTTTATTCAACTAAAAAAAACGGCTAAAATTAAAAAAAAAAAAAAAACAAAAACTAACATCATTTGCTAAAAATTATTTGCAGTAAATTTGATTAACGCACTTCAGACTGCCAGTGACAGTTTTCCTTCGTTTCGTTTTGTTAAAAGCGAGCTAAAGCATTAGCAAAGGCATTATTGTCAGCAGCAGAAACACAGCAGTAGAAATAATCCATGCGTTGGGTTGTTATGAAAAATCCCTAGTTGAGTCGAAAAAGTTTTTAAAGTTGGTTGGTTTAAAATAAAAACAAAAAATAGCTAAATTATTTTTTTTTATATATTTTAAGGTTCTGAAAATGAAGAAAACTTTAAGAGAACATTTATTTTATTAACCCATTTTTTTATGATATAGATTTGGTTAAAAAATTAAATTTGTTTCTTAGTTTTGAGGCTAATAAAATGCTGTGATTTTTAATTTTCCTTTTTGTATAATTAATTAATTTTTATTAAAAAAAAAAAAAACTAAAACGCGCTAATTCAAAAACGTCAAGGCCATTTATATCTCTTAAACAAATATGTACTTAAAAAATTCCTGGCCTGTTAAAAATTAATTTAAATATTTTATAATTGCAGCGTTGAACTGAGCACATACACTAAATGCGTCTTAGAAACTTAACTTTTCAAGCATTTTTCAAGAGAGCTTTCAAACTCTGATTTTTATTTTTTTTTTTATATTACACTATGGTGTACAATGCTTAAACATATTTTTACCTTGTCTTCATTTCTTGGCATTTATTTGATTTACGATTTATTTCCGGCTGCCATATGAAATGTCATAGTTGCATTTATTTACACATATGACTACATATGTATGTATGCTTTTTACAGGCAAGACAAGACAAGACACTCAATTTTATATGAAGACGTTTATTTGTTATACCATACGTTTTGTTATACACAACTTAACTATATATTATTTTATAGATAATGACATGAGAGAAACCTACATTTACAGTTGCCAGAAGCAATAATCCTATAAACCCAGTGGAAATTTTTCTTTACGTGACTACTGTCAGAATAATTTTTGTATTTATTTTTCTGACACTTATATGACCTTGGTAAAGAAGATAAACTAATATGACTTTAAAAATTTAAAGAAGGTTTCATTCCAAACGCTTTTAAGTTAAATGGTTAAGGTGGCAATTAAAAAATTTTAAGTACACGGAAAAAAATTTTGTGTGCACACTTGGCAGTTTATAATATGTATTCAACCAGTAGTTTTTACGTGATGCGAACACAGACAGACATAGGGACAGACAAACGAAAATTCCAAAAATTGCTGTGCACCAGCTACAAAATATTCAAAAAAATATTTAGTGTACAGAAATAATCCTGTTACAGTTTTATTAATTTTTTTTTGTATATTTAAATAATTCTTGCAAAAAAAAACCGATTTCAAAACAGATAGAAGGGCACCAATTCTAAACTAAAAATGTAAGAAGTAATCTGTAAGAATTATATTTAAACCAAATAAAAGATGCGTTAAAATTATAGGGAAAAAATAGACTATGTGAATGTCAAGCCTCTCCCTATTACTGTCCAAAAGTTAAGCTATTTTTACCAGCATCCGTCTTTTATGGAGACACCACTCAAGCCTCTGTCTATAACGGTTTCAAAGATAGGGTCACATAGATCAAATAACATCACCTTTAATTTACAATTTTAAATTAAAGACCTGTTATTATAGAGGACGTGGCCACAAAGATTCTTTGTAAATTTCAACTATCTGCCTAGAACAGTTCTAAAGTTGGCCATATATATCAAATTATATGAACTATTGGGACACCCTTTATACTTGTTATTATACCAGAGAAAGTAGTGGACATTCTGCATAATTTTCAAGTGTTTGTGTTTAACTGTTCAAAAGATAGGGCCATATAGATCAAATTAGATAATTTATGGGGACACCCTTTAATTCTAAACTCAAATTATAGTCTTGCTACAGTGGACTTTGCAATACAGGTTCCTAGTAAATTTCAGCTGTATGTCTATAACAGTGCAAAATTTTGGCCACATACATAGAATAACATTAACTATTGGGAATCCCTTTTATCTCCAAATTCAAATTTTACACTTTTTGTTATAGCAGACATAGCAATACAGGTTCTTTGTAAATTTCAACGGTCTGTGTACAACTGTTAAAAAGTATGGCCATATACATCAAATTAAATGAACTATTGGAGCACCCTTTCATTTAAAATTGAATTGAATATTTATACATTTTATAATAACGGTCATAGTAATCGACATTCTTTCAAATTTTCAAGGTTTTGTCTATAATGGTTCAAAAGATAGGCTCATATAGATCAAATTACGTCACCTATGGGGACAGTCTTTAAATTTTAAATTAATTTTTTTTTATTAATTTCTGCTGTTGGGAGTTATGCGACACGCAATTTTTTTAAATATTAATTTGGTGCTCTTTACGGTTCTTAATACACGTAATAAACATGTAATTTTGAATACAATGAACTGTTTAAAACGGGACCAAACTGAAAGCATAACCTTTCAAATAAAGAAAAAGATTTTTAAATCGGTTCAGAAATGGCTGAGTTCTGCGGTTACATACATAAAAAAAGAAACATTCAGACGAATTGATAACCTCCTTCTTTTTTGCAGTCGGTTAAAAAGTATGTATAAAGCTGTCAGTGCTAAATATACAAAAAAATTTCGTGCTCCAATTAAAGGATTTAATTAGTTAAAATTTACATTAATTAAACTTTTTTGAGGAGGTGTCTTAGTATCTGGATTCCAATATAGAATACTTTTTTCCCGTAAAAATATATCATTTCCAAGAGCAAATAGACAAAAATTAGTGCAAGTACGCTATTTTACCGATTTAATGGTACTGTAAACTTGGCAGCACCTTTTATTTTTACCAGCGGAAAATTTTAAACACTATTTACAAAACTACAATAATTTTAGAATTTTATACAAATTTTTGAATTTAATATAAGGCCTATGTACCTAGGGATGGGTACCTCTATAGTGAAGTATATGCATAAACCAAAAAGCATTATAAAAGTAAAAGTTTGAAAATTTGGTGTGGATTACTTTCAAAATAAAATCGAACTAATTCTTGTCAGGAAGCTGATGACGCGGTCGGCACTGCTAGTACCCAGAGGTTTTCAGCTGCACTTGTACAATTATATTACAAAAACTTGTAAATTTTATGGTGAGTTTTCGATTTTTGTGAAAAAATTAAATAAAAACTAATCATCTAGTAACAAAATAATATTAAATCTGCCACGATCAAACTTGGGCCAATAAAAAACTCCTTAATTGAATTGCGATTTTCTGTCTATAATTTATTTTTTTTTTTTGCTGAAAATTTTAATTTTTGGCGAAGCTTGGATATTTAATCGATCTGATGAATTATTTCTCTACATTTTTGGTTTTAATGGACATTAACTGCTAGTCCCACGATGTCGATCGATTTCGATCGTTTGCACAAATACATTTAAAACAACAACAAAATTTTTGTATTTGTTTTTGTTTTAAATGTACTTGTGCAAACGATCGACATCGAGCGACATCGTGGGACAGCCAGTTAATATTTTGACCAAAATTAAAATTTTTCGGTTAAATTAAAATTTTTTGGTGATATTTTTTTGGTGAAAATGTGATAATTTGGTGAAGTTTCGATTTCGATTTTGGCGATCTTCTAATTTTCGGTTTTTAATAAAACTAAGTAAAAACCACAACAATATATACAAAAAGCAACAGCAACATAGAAAACCCTCTTTTTATAAAATAGACTGATTAGGGGGTTGCAGGTTCGATTCCCAACAAAGATTCTGGGTATTTTTTGCACACAAGCAAAAAGCTTTGCGGATAGTGTTTTAATTCATTAAAAAATATTTAGACCGAAATTTTCGAATTTCATTAAAAAAAAATTTTCACAAAAAAAATCCTTATTTTATAAAAATAAAAAAATTTCAGCCAAAAAAATTTTTTTATCACTGAATTATTTTCAAAAATAATTACATTAAAAATCATTAGTTCTCCTACATGGAGAGCAAATTTTAATTTGCACCAAACAATTGAATTTAACTAGAAAAAATAATTTAAATTCTTTAAAAATAAAGACAACTTGTTGTTGCTACCATTTCCATTTGGGTAACTTGGATGCGGAGGAGTATAAAAAAAATAAAATAAATTTGTGCGATTATAAACGTTGCTCACACGTTATGCAATTAAAACTTTTGTCGTTAATGTTTTTTGCAAGCAACTCAAAACGTTGTTCCTATTTTTATTATTTTTCAACTTTCGTTTGTAGTTTTAAATCAAGTGCTTTTACGGAGGGGATTTTTAATAATAATAATAATAAAAATAAAAAATCCAAGAAAATAGTGACTACAAATTCATATTATTAAAGGTGTATATGAAAAATACAGTGACAGGCAGAAGTACAAACAACACACGTACATATTAAAACTTAAGAGCCAATGTTTTTACCCTTCATTTGTGAATTTTGTCATAAGCAGGTATTGCATCCCTACTTTTTAAATCAATGAAGCATTATTTTGCCCTGCTGTAAGTATATAAATATAAAAATATGTTGGTAATATTTTTGATTCCTGTAGCTTCTTTAGACAACTTTAGTTTTGACAAGAACACTTTTTGTCACTTAGTGAATTTTTTTATTTTATATTTACAAATAGACTGCTGGGAGACCCACCCCTGCTTTTGTAGCATTTAAACTCATTTTCGTTAAGTATAAAACTTAGAATAGAAGTTGTACAAGTACAAGAGCAGCAGGATACTTCATTTGCATTTTATGCAGTTTATTCACGAAATTAATTCAAAGCACAAAAGTTACAATTTCTCTAAAGGTAACAACTTTCACAACTAAAATTACACATGTTAATGTACATACATACATACATACATAGCAGCACAATTTTTCAACTATTTTCTATTCTAATCATATATAATTTGGCAAATTTTTTGTGATTGTTTATAACTACACTTTAACAACTCAACTCGCAGTAGCAAAGCTACTTTAGTTTTTCTGATTGCTTCACACTCACAGCCACCAAAACACTTTGCGAATTGCAAACCTAACAGACAGACACTCGTAGCATGAAAAATTTTCTAAACCATTTAGTATTTAAATTCAATGTGACAGGTATTAGGGTTTACAAATTATTGAGTTGCAAGGGCTTGTTGTTGCCAACAAATGAAAACAAAAAAAAAAAAAAAACAACTCTCCTAAATAATGTGTCAAAAATGTTAATTTCGAGAGAAGTTTTACATGTTGGAAACAAATTGTTTTTGAAAATTAACTTAAAGTTGACCAAAAATGTTGCTGTGACTTTTTCCAGTAATAAATGTTGAACCTATTTTTGCCTATTTTTGCCTAATTTTTAAATTGATTGTTTAGAATTTACTTAGTTTTAGCTGTTGTAGCAACATTTTGATATTAATTTAATACTTCATTAAAGAGATATACATTTGGGGATTTTCAACACAGTTTTATGTGTTTTAGTTTTAATTTCAGAATATGATATTTTTGGAAAGTTTACTTTATAGTGCACAATGGGAGTGATAGTAAAAAATACTCTTATATCTACTATCTCTAACCCAAAGAATTTGAAAACTGGAAGAAAGCTAGAATTTCATTAAGCAAGTCTATACAATGACCTAACCGGGTTTGGGATTTCCCGGAGTTTTCATTTCCCGGGAAACGCGAAAAAAATAATTCCATTTTCGGGAAAAAACCGGGTCTCTAAAAAAAATTATATGTATTTACCCAATTTGACAACTGAAAGAAAGCTAGAAATTCATTAGGCAAATCTATTCAATCACCAAATCGTGTTTCCCGGACTTTTTTATTTCCCGAGAAACGGAGAAAAAATGAGTTCCTCAAGAAATTAAATTTATTTACTCAATCTGATAACTGGAAGAAAACTAGAATTTCATTGAGCAAATCTACACAATCACCAAATCGGGTTTGGGATTTCCCGAGAAATAGGAAAAAAAATAATTGCATTCCCGGGAAAAAATTAGATCCTCAAGAAATTAAATTTATTTACTCAATCTGAAAATTAAAAGAAAGCTAGAATTGCACAAAGCAAATCTATACAATCACCGAATCGAGTTTAAGTTTTCACGGACTTTTTAATTTCCCGAGAAACGGGGGAAAAAATAAATTCCATTCCCGTAAATAAATCAGTTGCTAAAGATATTAAATTTATTTACTCAAATAGTATTTAAATATCGACAGTCTTATTAAAACAAGGAAGCAAAAAAAAAAAACAAAAAAAAAAATCATGAGTTCATAAAACTTAATAAAACTGGAGTGGCCTACACTCAGCTTTACCATACCCAATGGAAAAAGATTTTTTTTATGGATATATTACATAAAGAATAAAAGTTCAAAGTATATTCGAATCGAAAAATTAATTATTTTCGGTTTGGCTTGTTAGGTAAGGCCCCTTCCCGATTATGCCCAAAAATTATACAGCTCTTTATCTCCATAAACCAAAGGTACATACTGAATTTTTTGATATGTCATACAGTATGATCTGTAGAGCGTTTACAAAATTTGGGGGTAAGGAAACTACCCCTTGCCCTCTCCCGATTGTGCCCAAATACTACACAGCTCTTCATCTCCACATACCAAAGGCACATACTAAATTTCATTTTGATATGTCAAACGGTATGACCTGTACAAACTCCACATCCACCCAAAAACAGGCAACGAAAAATATATAAGAGATAAAAATATGTATTAATACCACCACTGTTCTAAAAAAAAATTTTTTATTAAAATATATTTAAATAACAACAGAAATTTTTTTTCCCACAAACATTTTTAAAATGATGTGATTTTAAAACGGTTGGGTAACACAGTGCAACACGGAAAAAAATAACTATATACGGACACCACTACGTGATAAAAGACCAAAAAAAAAAAGACCCCTGTCTCCCAGTTTTGCCCAAAGTCCTCCCGGTTTTTTTATGGACCCTCAAAGATGTGGGGCCTAGATGTCATTTTTGCAAAAAATGATCATTTACTGAAGCTCATATTTTGCAAACCGTTTGAAATTTTGATATACTCTCTGAGGCAAAGTTGCAGCTCAAAATTGTTAACATATAAAATCAAAAAAACTTCATCTTCAAGGTCAAAATCGCAAAAAACTTAAAAAAATTCAATTTTTTTTTACCTTTTTTCCCCTGTTCAGGTCCATAGGTAGCAAACCGTTCAAAATTCAAGGAAACAAACAACTACAAAAATGAACTTAAGATTTCAATAAACAAATTTCTAGAACATATGAACTTCCTAGGAATGATTCTTAACACCGTTTAGGTAGCGCTTAGGTAGCCGAAATGAATTTAAAAATTTTCGGGAAATTTTTCACTTTTGCGGCTACCTAAGCGCTACCTAAACGGTGTTAAGAATCATTCCTAGGTTTGCAAAATATGAGCTTGAGTAAGTGATAATTTTTTGCAAAAATGACATCGAGGCCCCACATCTTTGAGGGCCCATAAAAAAAAACTGGAGGACTTTGGGCAAAACTGGGAGACAGGGATCCTTTTTTTTTGGTCTTTTATGACGTAGTGGTGTCCGTATATGGTTATTTTGAAATGACTTAAAAAATTACACATTGTGTAAGTGAAAGAAAGTGTTTTAAAATCACTGGCTTTTTATAATGAATATTTAAACAGTTCTTTTTTAATTTGTTTATGCATTTTTATTTGTTTGTAAAAATAAATATGAAAACAAGACTTAAGGGTTGCTTCTTTTGCAAGATTGCGAGTAAATTTTTCTTTTTAGTTTTTTTTATGATTTTCCACTTCTTCTAAACTATCAGCAGATTAAGTGTTTAGAAATTACATCAACGCTTGTCAAGCTTACAGAATTTCATGGGCCGCAAAATAACTCTTAAATATGTCCATTTTTGCACTGCCTTTTTAATCTGTTCGAGCCAACAATTAAGCTCCAGGTCCTTCCACATGTTTCAACTTTAAGTATTTTTTCCCGAGGTTCTACAAATTTAAACTCTCACAAAAATATGAATTCTATGAGTTTTCGAACAAGCTTAAATCACACAGGTATTTCAAATTGGCTAATGATCAAAAATCAGACTTGTTTATGCCAGAGTACCGAAATGCTCCCTCACTGCTCAATAACATGTGAGTATGTACATTTTAGTTTTTCTACTTCTTTTCATACATGTGTGAGGGACTAGAAATGAACAAACACAATATATTTATAAGTAAGATGATTTATTTTTTCCATTTTATTTAAAGTGAATAAATGAGAAAATATTTTGTTTTTCACGCAAGTGCTCACATAGGAGAATTTACAATTTTGTTAATTTTTCATAAAGGAAAAGATAGCAGAAAATGTTCGCACTAAGCATTCGCATAAATGTAGGTATGTGAATGTATGTATATGAGCATATTTTGTAATGTGCAACTAAAAAAATTGTATTTTCGAAAGCACTGCTTTCGATTATTTTTTATGGTTCTTATACTATTAGAAGTTAGAAGATCTAGGAACAGCATGATTTTTTTCCCCAGTTTCTAGGGTACTCCTATAAATTTAGTCCTTCTGTCAAACTAATGGAAGTTAGACCAAAGAAATAATGACGAAATACTTCAAATATTCCTTCAAACTTATCGCTCAACTCCAAGATACGATATTAAATCTCCAGCAGAGCTTTTTCTACAACGTAAAATTAAAACTACATTAGATTTGCTAAAGCCTCAACATTCAAATTCACCTTTAAAGCGTGATATCAAAATGAAAACTCAATTCCATATTAAACATGGAGCTAAAGATAAATCTTTTAAACCAGAAGACCTTGTGTATGCACAAGTACATAAAAATAATAAAATGGTGTGGATTGCAAATACTGTCGTCGAAAATATTGGAAATGTAAACTACAATGTCTATATCTACGACTATAAAACAAAATTGATTAGATCCCATATCAATCAACTAAAAAGGCGATATGATGACAACAAAATCAATCAGTCAGATTCAGTACAACTGATGTTAGAGTTGTTCGGAATAAAACCTATTAATAATAATCAACCACAGTCAGCAGAAGATACTCGACCAACATTAAGTCCTGAAAGTTGCAGGGAATACACATCCATGTACTCCTGATAATCAATTAAGTCGTCTGCTTATATTTAGCACTCCTATGGCTGAACCTCCGATCGTAAGTTCCAGACCAAAACGAGTTCGCAAACCTCCAAACAGATTAATTAGGGTTTTCTAACTATAAAGGGAAGATATTGAAGACACTTGCAAAATAAACAACTTGTTAAAAATAATCATGTTAGCATTGAAATATTGTTATTCTTGTTAACTAAAAATATTCAGTCATTCTTGTTTTTATACTTCAAATAAATAGAACTTAATTTTAAATATTTTTTAAAAAAAATATTTTGTTTTCAATTTGCTTCAATTATCATAAAACCTCAACAATAAGAAATAACCGCAAGAAATTTTAAAATTTTCTCCTAATATTATATTTTTCTTGTGTATATAAATGTAGATGAGGTAGTCTACTATAAAAGAAAAAAATATTCATTTCAATATATTTCTTAGGTGCAAAACTATGTCCTTGTAAATAAGAATATTCCCATATTTATCACACTTTTATTTTTGTTAGATACATAACTAGACCTTTAAGACCATGTATAATTTTTGAAAACAAAAATTAAAATCTTAAAAATATGTAGGTACCCTTTAAGAATACATACCGTCGCCCCTGACAAGTGAATGATAGCCATCGTCAAAACTTAAGCTCAGATACTCCTCTGCTATACCCGTACCAAATTTTGGAACAATCGGCCTAGCTCTTTACAAATGACTGAATTATATCCGAATTATTTCGATTCTGCCCCATTGTACATCGTACCTCGCATACAAGGTGTGTGAGTTGGAGCTTGGTGGTTAAGACGGGAGGGCCGGTTTCCCTCCTATACAAAGTAATTATCCTATATTTAGAGATCTGAGAATACGGTGCGTTTTTAAGTTCGTTTACTCACAAATGTTTTTTTGTTTTTATTTAACGAAACTATCGCTATGTCTATATTAAACAAAAATTGTTTTGAAAATATATATTTTATATTTTTATACCCTTCACCACAGGTGGAAAGGGTATATATAAGGGCATAGTGTTGTAATGTCATTTGCCAAGGCACCAGAAGAGATACAACAAATTTAAGCACACCAATCTGTCAGGCATAGTTTTTAAAATTTTGGTATTGCAATTCAGCAACATCGGACCATTCCTTTGGAGGCTGCGGGCCAAAAACCACGCCCACCAATATTTCTTGTACTTTTTTTTTTAATTTTTTTCGGCTTTAATGATTCTCTTTTGCCTTTTTTTGTCAAATAAATATTAGACTGCGACAGGTATATCGCAAGGAGTGCATACAGATCTCGAGGGATCAATAATCCCCTGCGAGGTTCGATTTTTGTTTGTTTTTAGATTGGTAGGGTTTTTCTGCTTTGATTTGTATTAGAGACCTTTATAGAAAGCAATTCATACAGAGGTACCCAATGGATCCACAGGGCACATGGTGGGTTAATACGAGGAATTTTTTTTTGTAAGGATTTATTTTTGCTTTAGTCTGACCATTCTAACTCAGTATTGATTGCAGAAAAGTCCCAAATTTAACAAAAAAAAACTTCTATAAAATTTTCAAAAATATTTTTAAAAATTTTACAAAACATTTTCAAAAAGATATTTTACAGAAAAATATTGGAAAAAAAAAATTTAAAAAATTTTCGAATAGAATTTTACAAAAAAAAAATTTACAAAATATTTTTAAAAAAAATTTTCGAAAAATTAAAACAAAAATTTCAATATTTCTTTGAAAATGAAAATCATGACTGTAACATGACATATATTTAATATTAAGAATATACATATGTATGTATGTGTGTATAGAGTAACATAGTTTTTTAAATGCGTTTGATTTTTAAATAGAAGAGATCTCTGTTTTAAAACCTCGGTACATTAAATACATAGACATCATCATGATAGCGACTAAAAACTGTCAAAAATAAAATACACATGTTTAAAGGTAAACGATTATTTTGAAGACAGTATAGCTACATGGCTACACGACCACCGTTGTGGCTGTCGTAACTTGGGCTACTTTCTATTTTATTCAACAAAAGAAAATGTCACAAAATTGTAAATTACAAATTCATATTCAAACAAAAAATTTTGGAGAAAATATTTATAAGTTTTTAAAAAAGTTATTTAATTTTATAAAAGCAAAATACATAAGTATTTCTACAACAATGTCAGAGTTTACGATGTAGCTGTCGTCTTCAATATCATTAAGTAGCTGACAACACGGCGAAAATTGCAGCGAACGGAATTTGTTTTCATTTAGCTGCGTCGCCGCTGTCTTCTATTTCTTTGAAGTATGAAAAATTAGTTTTTTCTCATATGACTTATTTTAATTTATGTAAAGAGTCAACAATATGGATAATGCTATACATGTCTGTATAAATAAAATCATCGTGGTGAAGGGTATAGAAGATTCGGCACGGCCGAATATAGTACTTTTACTTGTTAATATTTTAATCTAATATGTTTTAATTGGAAAGAGAAAAGTATCATTGTATCAGTTTTGTATTGCACAACGGCTTGGAAGCTTACTTGTTTGAGTCCGTCGTGCACTGTTTTATTTTTTACTAGTTGTGCTTGCTACCTCGTGGGCATCCTGACAATATTTTGCCCGATTTGGCTTTGAAGGTATTTCACACAAATTTTAAGACTCTTACTTTTATAGTGCTTCAGTTATGGTTTATGTATTTACTTTATATAAAGGTTCCCATCCCTGGATAAAATTCTAAAATTTATAAAAAATTCTATAATTCTAAAAACATTGTAATTGATAAAGGAATACGAGAAAACTTGTAGTCAATTATCAATCGTCAGTTGGTGAGAACGAAGTCTACCACTATCTTAAGCTTCCCTCTTGTTAAATATCTTTACTTTAGTATTTACCACCTTATATTTTGTTGTTGCCTCAGCCAACCTTCGGTTAGCAATGAAAGCTACTTTTATTAATTTGTTTTATTCCAACACTCGTTTTTTAGTTAATACTAATCTAGTATCAAACCAAACTTTGTTTCTATAATTCTGAAAATTATTGTAAAAATCTGTAAAAGGTGTTTAAAATATTTAAATAACAAGGTAATTCCACAAAGTAAAAATTCAAATCAAATACAAAAAAAGTATCTTATATTGGAATCAGGCTGCTGAGGCACCTTCTCACATAATTTTGTTAAAATCCATTCAGATACGTATTTTCTTTATATAAAGGTACCCAGTCTTGGATAATATTCTAAAATTTATATAAAATTCTAAAAATTATTGTAAAGCTCTGTAAAAGGTATTTAAATATTTTAATAACAATGCAATTCCACAAAGTAAAAATACAAATCAAATACAAATGTTATTCAATTGGCTATTTGGCAGTAAGTAATTCATATTATGTCATTATGTATTTTAAAACAGCGCCATCTATTGCGCAACCGTGTTTAAAATATATCACTTTTAAACTGGAAATTGCAGTACCTTTAAACCGGAAATGGCATACTTTAACTGCGTTTTCTTCACTTTCTTTTAGAAATGAGTTATTTTATAAAAATTTTTACTTGGTAGCGTAATATAAAAAGAAAATAGAGTTTACAAGTGTAAAACAATTTCAAAAAGCTCTATCTCCTATGAAATATAATGTAAAATTAAAAATTTCTTATATTCTATTTCTTTGATAGGTTTGTTTAAATCGAAAATTAATAACAATTGAAACTACCGGGTAGATCGATACGAAGAGTACTGATGACGGACGTAGCTGTTTAGAAAATGCATTCTGCTTTGCTGGTATCTAATTTTTCTTTATCTCTTTATAATTAAGAACTTAAGCCTAAATAATTTATTAATTGTTGCTATTTTATTATATGTATAGATTTAATTTGAAGAAAAGTGTGTTTTCGTATTTTGTTATTTTAATTATTTTAAATTCCAGTGAAGGTCTTTATGCTCGGTAAATTATGTTACAATATTGTCGTTAAAATAATAATAAAATAAATAATTTAAATTTATAAACGCACGTTATCAATATTTTTCATTTTTACTAAACCAATTTTTATTTATTTTACTTTTATCTCACTTTCCTTAAGCATTTCATTTTCTTAAAGTGTCAATTTTAATACTTTTCCATTTATCAACTTTAAAATCAAAATATTTTTTATTCTCACATAAAAAAAAACACAAACAGAGATAAAAAAGATGAAGGTTAAAATATTCGCAACATGTTTTAATCCTTAAATGCTCCCGCCAGATGACAATATTTAATGCGTGAACCAATAGAAAGGCATGCAGACAGAAAAGCTACAAAGTACACAGTAATTTAACTGGGACTAGAATTCCTATCAACTAGAATTCCGTTCAACATCTTCTGTATTGTAAATTCCTGATGTTTTATTAATATTTCTTTTGTTTTTCATTTAAGCTGCCCTGCCGCTTTTTACACGATATTAGTTCGTATGAATAGTATGTAAATTTTTTTTTTTCTGTCTGTATTTAACTTTACCTTAAAATGCACTCCTCTCCACAAATGCTTCCTAAGGTGGTGTGGTGGCCAAATCTATATGGGAATAGAATATTACCCCCTACTATGCTGTGTTTTCTATTTACAGCTTAACTGTCTAAAGCAACAGTTACACCCCAGTGTGAATGAATTTTAAGTTTCTTTGTATGTGATATTGTTTGAGTGTGTAAATCCATGCATTCAATATACTAAATGCTGTATGTCAAAATTGGCTTTCATTGGTATTATCTGTACTATTTTCTAACAATTAATGGTTCCATATTAACCACCGCATCACATTGAATGCAAAGGACACATACTTACATATACCATAAATGATACAGACATATAGAATTATATACATTATTTACATATACGAGTGTGCAGGACCTAAACATGATGTGGCAGCAGTGTTGGAAATAAAAAGCTGTAATTTTTATGAAAAACGTATTTTACTGGGCCCTCTATTAAAATAATTAAAAAAAATCATGTATAACGGGTGTCGTATAGGTAATGTTATGGAATGTATTATTTGTTTTCAGAATTAAAGTTTGAAAAACTTGGAAAGTTTTTGATGAAAGGTTCAGCAAAGATACACAGTTATTCAATTTTATTTTGAGTCAGCATTTAATTCGTTATATAAAAAGATCATCGATATCAAAGATATCGAAGTTTCTTTTATGTTCGAAATACTCCTAGCGCCACTAAAGTGTACCGATGTTTCGGCGTTTTCGAAAAAAAGGCTAAAACAGATAATCTTTCACGTGCCGAAAGGCCTCCTGCAGTTCGAAATAATGTGAAAATTGCTTGAGTGCCACCAAGTGTTAAAGAAAACCCCCAAAACTTCCACTAGGCGACGTTGATAATATCTATGCGATTTTTACACTATCATACGTTTCGGTGAAGACCTTTGTCACTGGCAACACGTGGCGCAAAAGAGAGCCTCGAAGGCCATTTTCCCCTTAATCGTACAGAAAAAAATTTGTGCACCAATAACTAGTTTCAGATACAATTATTTATTAAATAAATATAATAGTTTTTTATCTCTTAATATATACGTATAAAAAAATAGTAACTCACTTCCGTCTGTCTGTCTGTCTGCTTTTCATTTACGTTCGCAAAACGTAAAAATTACTGAATGGATTTTAACAAAATTTTGTGAGGAGGTACCTTTGCATCCTGATTCCAATATAGGATACTTTTTTTCCACAAAAATATCTTATTTCCAGGAGAGAGTGGAGAAAAAACAGTGAAAGTACGCTTTCCGGTATAAAATTATTGCTTAGTACAGCTGGTAACCCTTAATTTTTGAAAGTTGTATTTTTTTTAAACACAGATCGTTTTAACTATTTAGTACGGCACGGCACCTTTAAGTTTTGATATTTAAACACAGATGGCGCTAATATGAATTACTACCAAATAGTAAGTCGCGTACGTGTTGTATAATTTGGTTATTTTGTGAAATACGACTTGAGGGCGGCTATAAAATTCTGTTATTGTTAGTTTCTTCTTAGTTTAGATGCTTTTTTCTCCTATATGTAGGTGCTACTCTATAAAAGTAAGTCTTACAATAGAATGTAATTGAAATTTTTCAATTACAATTACATTAACTATATGTAATTGTAAAAAGATTTTTTCAATTAAACATTACATGTAATTACATTACATGTAATTGACAAATAACAATTGTAATTGGGATTTTTTCAATTACACATTACATGTAATTACATTACATGTAATTGACAAATAACAATTGTAATTGAGATTTTTTCAATTACACATTACATGTAATTACATTACCTGTAATTGAAAAATAACAATTATAATTAATTGTAATTTTTAATTAAAAATTCCAATTACAAATTACATGTAATTACATGTACTAAAACATTTTTAAGAATATAACTGAATTGCAAGTAATGATTATTGCTTAATTACAATTACTTGCAATTAGTAATTAAATATTAGCAATTAAAATTGCAAAAACATGTAATGTCTAATTGAAAAGGGTTAATTACAAATTATATGTATTTGATATTGACTGTCTCTGATTTAAATTAAAATTATGAACTTGTTTGAAAATAAAAACAATAAGTCCATTTTCATCAACACAGATATACATACATATATAGTACGCACAAATGCCGCGCAACCCCATCGTAAATAAATATAAATTCACTTCAAACCATGTAAAAAGTAGGGGTGGAGGATTATTATCAACATTATGCCAGCGAATTGAAATAAAAATTGAAAAATATGTTGGATTATAATTCGAGAGCAAAATATAAATAATAAAAAAGCCCACGCACACACACACACACTTCCATACAGACATAAATACACACAAAAATGCAATTAATGAGAAATGAGGGTTGTTTAGTTAGATTTTGGGTTGCTTTGCTAATTCACCAATTTTATACACTGCTGTGAATGTTCATTTCGCTGCTTGTCGCCAAAATCCTGGTTCATTGTTTTTGTTTTCTATACACATCATAAATGTTTTATTATGTAGATTTGTTATTTTGAATTGAGTAGAGTTGTCCTTCGTATGTTACTGGATCTGTGTATGTGTGTGCGTATTTGTGTGTGTAAATTGTTTGGTTAATATGTCTCATTTTTTGCTCGTTGGGATGCTGCCTTATTGTTCATTAAATCGGTTTGGCATTTCAATGGATTATTTAGTTTTTTTCTCTATTCTATTGTAGTCTTTTTTTTATTTTATTCAAAGACCACATGACAGATGTTTCTAATCAGTTATGTACACATTTGTACCCATGAACTGCAAATGTGTAAGTTCATATTGCATATTTTTTTAGTTGTTGTTTGTTTATAAAAGTCTAAAAGCGGGAAAAGTCTAGTATAAAAGAGGGAGTCTTTTTTTAAATTAATATAATCTTCTATTATAATTAGCAAATTTAATTCCAGTTCTTACAAGGACATTACAGATGCTATAGAGCTTAATTTAAAAAGTAACATGTAATTTTAATAAAAAAAATTCTGGAGTGATCTTTTTTAACCGGCTTCAAAAAGAAATGAGTTTATCAATTCGTCTGAATGTTGCTCTTTTTTATTTATGTAACCGCAGAACTTAGCCATTTCTGAACCGATTTTAAATTTTTTTTCTTTATTTGAAAGGTTATGCTACCAGTTTGCTCCCGTTTTAAACAGTTCATTATATTAAAAATTACATGTTTATTACGTGTGTTAAGAACCGTAAAGGGCACCAATTTAAAATTTAAAAAAATTGGTCGTCACTATAGCTCCCAACAACAGAAAGTAATAAAAAATAAATATAAAATTTAAAGGGTACCCCCATAGGTGACGTAATTTAACCTTTATTGGCCTATCTTTTGATTTGTTAAAGACAAAACCTTGAAAATTGGACAAATGTCGATTACTATGACCGTTATAATAAAAAGTATAAATATTCAAAAATTATAAATTAATTGATGCTCCAATAGTTTATTTAATTTGATATATATTGCCATACTTTTTAACAGTTGTACGCAGACCGTTGAAATTTACAAAGAAATTTGCTAAGTCTGCTATAATAAAAAGTATAAGTGCCGAATTACATTATGCAACTTTTGTCGCTGCAATTCGTCATTAATACTCGAGAGGGGAGAGAGGAATTGAAAAGGGTACACATATGCATGTACTCTTGAAATTTGATTTGTACTCTCATTCGTAGTTTTAATTTTGAAGTTTAAAATGTAAAAAAATGTATACATACATACAAGTTGCTGCAATAAAAATTGCACGATATAAACACAAATGCAATATTAAAGAAGAAACGAGAAAGATTGCAGCGACAAAAGTTGCATAACGTAATTGGGGACTAAAATTTGTATTTGGAAATAAAAGGGTGTCCCAATAGTTAATGTAATTCTATGTATGTCGCCAAACTTTTGAACTCTTATAGACAGATAGCTGAAACTTACAAGAAACCTGTATTGCAAAGTCCGCTATAACAAGTACACAATTTGAATTAAGAAATTAAAGGGTGTCCCCATAAATGATATAATTTGACCTATATAGCCCTATCTTTTAAACCGTTATAGATCAACACTTGAAAATTAGGCAGAATGTCCACTACTTTGTCTGGTATAATAACAAGTATAAATATTTGGAATTATAAATTAAAGAGTGTCCCAATGGTTTATGTAATTTGATGAATATGAGCAAACTTTTGAACCGTTATAGACAGATAGTTGAAATTTACAAAGAATCTTTGTGGCCAAGTCCCCTATAACAACAGGTCTTTAATTTAAAATTGTAAATTAAAGAGTGTCCCAATATATGATGTTATTTGCTCGATGTGGCCCTATCTTTGAAACCGTTATAGACAGAGGCTTAAAAATACTTATGCTCGTGAAAATAGTTTAACTTTTGAACAGTAATATGGAGATGCTTGACTTTTACTTTTTTCCAGCTAACTTTGACGCATCTGTTATTTTGTTTAAATCTAATTTTTACAGATTACTTCTTATATTTTTGGTTTAGAATTGGTGCCCATCTATCTGTTTTGAAGTCGGTTTTTTGTGCAAGAATTATTATAAAGACAACACTACATCTTCGAAGCTTTTTGCAACCTCCAGACCGATACACTAGCGCGTATAGTGGCATACATACCCAACAAACCACAAACATTTTAGTGAAACAAGTCAAAATAAATTCAGGAGACCTCAAAACGTATAAATTCCTTAAAATCCCGACATCGTTTTTTTTTTCGCGATTACTTGTGAGTAAAGTGCTTAACATTCTTGTTTTACAGAGAGAAAGGAACTTACACTAAACAAGACGAGTGACAGATTTCTAAGTGCTAGAGATAACTTAGACTTTGAATAAAAGAGATATTGCTCTTAAATATGACGTTGCTTTTGGAAGGGGCCAATTTACACTATTTTGGTACTTTGTAACCGGTTTCATAAGCCATTATATACAAGATACCTGGAAAACTCTGACTCGAACTACAGAGTCCTTAATAAAAAAGCTCACAGGAAATACGAGGATAATTCATTATGTCTTTTGAATTTTGAAGCCAAAAGACGACTGCTTTTACCCTTATAATTTGGTTTATTCAGATTACTTATGCTATTTAGAAAAATGGAAAAGATGACAGCAGTAGTGCAATTCACTTTAGTTACACAATATAATAATAATAATTTCTTTTCTATTCCCCTTTGTGCTTTTTGCTTTTTTCGACAGTGTTGTGTAAAAATTACGGGCAGGTACGGTTCTTGTAGTTAGTAAATTATGCGTTCGTTACTGAAAACAACTTACGATGTTGACTAATATAACAATTGTCGTATGCACTACAGGTAATTAAAATACAAAATTTGGAAACTTCTTTAGGCACGTGGAGCACTTTTTGGTTGAAGACAAATGATTAAAGTCGAAGCATTTTTCACTTTGTATGACAGGTACCACGCCCACTGCCTCAATATAGTTTGTGTTTTGCTCGACTGTGAAGATTAGTATAAGAGTTACTCGAGCAACGTTTCAAGGCTGTATCTATTGCAGTTTTCTAGGTACATGATAATAATTTTTCCCTTGGTATAGGAGGTACCACATCCACCATTCCAATCAAGTATGTGTTTCTATACACAAAGTATCTTAATATGGGGATTGCTGACGCAAAACTCCAAGGCGTTACCCATTGCAATTCTCTAGATACAGGACAATAATTTTTTACTTTGTATGGGGGTACCACGCTCATTGCCCCAATTCACCCTATGTTTTTGTAGAGTATACGCATAGGTATAGATGTTACTTGTATCCACTTTTAAGTCTATACCTATTGTAGTTCTCTATCGTGTAGGTAATAATTTTTCAGCTTGGGAGGTACCACGCTCATGGTCCCAGTTCCTTTATTTATATTGGCACACTGTGCGCATTAGAACAAGTTTCAAGGCTCTTTATATTGTAGTTCACCAGGAACTTGATAATAATTGTTCACTTTGTATGGGAAATAACACGCCCACTTTTACAATTCAGTCTATATTTAGCTAATCTATTTACGTTAATTTCGGTGTTACTATTCCGAAATTTTAAGGCGGTACCTATAGCACTTCTCTAGATACCGGATAATTGTTTTTCACTTTATATGAGAGGTGCCACGCCCACTATTCCAATCTAGTTTATGTTTCGATTAACTATGTACTTTATTATAGAAGTTACTGGCGGGAAATTTCAAGGCGCTAACTATTTATGTTACCAAGCAATACTATGATAAAAATTTACTTTATATGGGAGATGACAGGCCCACATCGAATATGAAAAAATAAACAACCTATTTTTACCAACCGTATATCTAATAACAATAATAATTTCAGAAATATTGGTTCAGTGGTGTAGGCAGCTACGACAAATAAAAAACATACACATTTTGTGCTTTATATACATATATAGATATGTATATAGAGTGGCGGTAAAAAAAATAGCACCAACGACACCGGAAAAATAAATGGTATATGAGTCCAGAATTGTATTATTTAAAAGCAAGGGATCAACTTCCTATGTAAAAAGACCTCCAAACGCAGAATTCGACCCAAAACTTACAATTAAAACCATAAAACACGGTGGATCTAGCGTAAAGGTATGAGGTAGTTTTTCTTACTATGGTGTAGGACCTACAAAACCACAATAAGAACATTTATGTTGGTATACTCGGGGAAGTAATGCTCCCTTAGGCTTCTGAAGAAATGCCATTGGTGTGGGTCTTCCAGCAAGATAAAGACCCGAAGCACACAAGCAAGCTTGCGACAAAGTGGTTTCGCAACAATAAAGTCAATGTGATGGAATGAACCGCTCAGAGCCCAGACAAATTAAGAATTTATGGACAGATATAAAAAAACAGTGCATCCAACACACGAAACAACCAACTAACAATGAAGAGCTTTGGACAGCTGTCCAGCAAATTTGTAATAAAATTCCAAAGAAAAGATGCCAAAATCGTGTAAATTCGATGTTAAACCGTTGTGCAGGCGTTATTACAAATAAAGGATATTTAAGAAGGCATTAATTAGGTGATCAACATAATAAATGCATCATTTATAATTCTTTTTAATTTGTTCTGAATTTAGTGTTTAATATTAGTACAAATTGAAGTGAAGTACTATTTTTTTGACTGAATGTTTTTCAAGTTTTTTCAAATAAAGTATAAATTTCAAAATAAAATAATTAGCAAAACTTAAATTTATTTTCTTATGTAGTTATACACTTTCCTAAGCATCTTATGACAAATTTTGAAATATATCAATTTAACCTATAGGAAAATATGTATCGGATATATATTTTCTTAGGCTTGGTGCTATTTTTCTGACCGCAGCTGTATTTTCAAAAAAAGTTTGTAATAAGCGGACATTTAAAAAACTGTAAAAAATGTCAATTGTAATCATAAAAGATTATTAATTATAATCAAGCATTGAGTTTAATTATTCTGTGACAACTTTAAAGAAAACTGTTCTCGTGGCTTTATATAATCAAAAAATCGTCCGAAAAAGTAATCACAAGTTGCTTAGTTTTCACTTCTAGTGGCAGTCCCTGCACTTTTTTTTATAAAAACAATTGTTATTATTAAGACTCCGATACCTAATAACAGATCTCTGGGGCTTCAATTACATTTCAAATACAATTACACGTTATGAGTAATTGAATATTCCCAATTACACATTCGAAGTACATAATTGTAATTGAAATCGGTCTAAAGTAGAGGACCCATTTAATCGGGTTTTGATTTTATTCGAACAAATAAATGATAGATTTTGCAATTTAAATTTTCATGGATTAATCGATTAAGGTTTTTAAATTACTCGAATATAAATTTTGTATCCAATGAGAAAAGACAACCATACATAATTCATATTCGATTTATGGGTAAAATTCATGGGTTATATAGTATCGGGTTGTTAAATTTTAATGGCCGATGTTGAATGTGAACCACACCTAAAGGTCAAGTTAGTTGCTGCATTTAATTTGACAATTCTTAATTTCAGACCAACTCAATTTTAACCATGTAAAGATAAACAACCGAGCAGTGGTCAGAATAGTGGCAAGAAATAGCAACGTTGGATGATAAATTTTTGAAGAAAATCATTTGCAGTGAGGGGGCATATTTTCACTTCAGTGAATTCGTCAATAGGCAGACTTTCCGTATTTGGGCGAATGATAATCCAAGAGTTATTTTCAAAAAAACAATGCACCCACAAAGAGTGACTGTTGGGTGCGGTTTATGAGCTGGGGGCATCATCGGGCAGTTACTGTGAATGCTGTTCGCTATCGTGAGATGATAACGAACTTTTTATGGCCTGAATTGGGAGATATGGATGTGGACGATATGTGGTTTAAACAGGACGGTGCCACTTGACACACAGCTAACGGAACAATGGCTCTTTTGCGCGACAAATTCAATGGCCGTGTTATCTCACGTGGTGGCGATGCCAATTTTTTGCCAAGATCATATGATTTGACACCGTTGGACTTCTTTCTTTGGGGTTATTTGAAAGAAAAGGTGTACATCGATAAGCCAGGAACAATTCAAGAAGTCAAGGATGAGATTATGCCTCAGCGTCATCGCAAATTTAGAGCATCGGATGGAGGTTTGCCCCCGAAATCGCGGCGGCCATTTGGTCGCTTTATAAACAAGTTTAAAAAAATAAACCTAAAAATTAAAAGGCATGTGTAAGGCCTAACTTTTGAACCATAATAGGTGGCCTCTTGAAATTTTCACAGAAGGTGTATAACTGTGGCTGCTATAGCAACAAATATTGAAATTTATAGGGTGTTCCGTTAGAGACGTGTTATTCACGAATATGTTTTTATTTCTTGAACTGTAGGAGGCATACACTAAAAATTTACAAACAGTAATTAAAACTTAGTTCGCTTTAAAAACAAGTCTAAAAAATAAACCCAAAAGTTAAAGGGTGTTTCGATAGTGGTGTGATTTGCCTTATACATATAAGGCCTAAGTTTTGAACCATAATAGGTAGACTCTTCAAATTTTCACAGAAGGTGTATAACTGTGGCCACTATAGCAACTAATACTAAAACTTATAGGGTGTTCCGAAAGTGACGTGTTATTTGCCTTTATGTCTATATTTCTGGAGCTATAGGAGGCAACCACTTAAAATTTACAGACAGTAATTTACTCTATGATCGCTTTCTAAACAAGTATATAAAATTAAACCTTAAAATTAAAGGGTGTTCCGAGAGTGACGTGACTCTCATGTATAACGTCTTATTTCTTGAACCGTAATAGGTAGACTCTTAAAATTTTGTTCAGAAGATATGTTGCCACGGCCGATATGACAATTACTAAAAATTAAAGGGTGTTCCGACAATGACATGTTTTTCACGTATAGTGAGTCATTTTTTTTAATCGTAATAGGTAATGACAAAAGGGTATTCCATCAGTGACATGTTATTCATGTACATTACCTTATTTTTTAACCGCAATAGGTAGGCCCCTGATATTTGCATAGAAAGTGTACTACCATGGCCGTTATAACAACAATTCCTAAAATTTAAGGGGTGTTCCAATAGCGATGAAGTTTTCGCGAATATAATTTTGATTCAATTTTAAAAATACAGGGTGCCCCATAAGACATAAAAAATCAACAACTTGAATTTTTAAAGTCGTACTAAACATAGTACGGAACCCTACGTGTGTGAGACTAACTCGCACTTGACTGATTTATTTCAAAATCAACATTGGCCCTTACTAACTTAACCACCCTTTATATATTATTTTTTCTCTGTATGTTTACTAAACACGCCTAGTTTGAAAACATTCTTAAATGAACAAATAAGAAGTAGAAAATAATAAAAAAAAATTGGAGATCTTAATAGAAATTCAGTTTAGTCGATTTGCCGATTACCCGAGTTACTTTTAATCGAAATTTGCTATCTTTTTACTCGAACAGTTAATCGACTTAAAATTTCACGATTAATCGAGTGAGGATTGATCGAGCGGATGATCTAGTGAATTGCAAATATAAGTAATTGTAATTAGAAAACTTGAATTGTAATAAAGCAGGCCTCGAATGGGTATTTAACCAATAATCGCTTTGCTTCATATTGGTAAACTCTCTCATTTGTTTGAACGTGCTTAAATTTTAATAGCAAAAAATATATTTATTAATTAATACGAAATACGGTCAAGTTAGACAAATAAATTAGTTAGTGGTTTTTTTTTATTTTGTATTTTACAAACAGCGCAACAACAGCAGTTGTTAAGTTTAGTTATTTAAAGGTTTTTTTTAATAACTATTAAGTGGTTTTAAAATACATACATAACAAGTACGATTCACAAAACAATTTGTATAACAAAAATTGTACAAACTTTGCTATTTTTTAGTTACTTAGTTTCTAATAAAAACCTCAAAAACCACGTAAAAATCATCATTATTGTCATTTGCCAAAAAACCACAAAAAATACTAATTATTTCATCAACCACTTTACTGGCTTATTTTTTATGAAAATTAAAAAATGTACATAGATGTCACAAAAAATAAAACAGTGTTTAACAACAGAAAAAATTGCATTATAAAATAGAAAAAAAATATGAATAAACTTTTGCTTGTGAAAATAAAAACTAATTTAAGGAGACACTAATTGTAGAACATTCAACTAATTTTCACAGGCTCACAATTGAACTCACTTGCATATCGACATACACAAACACAGTTCTAATGAGTTTGTATTAAAAGTATACACAAATGCATACATACATACATACATACATACATACATACATAAGTATGTATATACAAATGTATATATAAACAAGTTTTAAAAGAGTTGAAAGTTGCTACTTAAAACATTTTTTTTTTTTTTGTCATGCAACTACTTTTACTTACAACAAAAGTTTTTTTTTTCATTTTACAACTCTCAGCACGGCTGCAAATTATAACTGCTAAATACTAACAACACTACTAACAAACTAAATATGTTGTATGTTTCTGTTTGGACGGACATGCCTTTTACAAGTTTCTATTTTGAATATGATGACCATTAAAGTAAGTACTCTACTGAACACTATGGGAAAGTGAGTATACGAAATAAACTTGAAAACATTTGTAAAGATTGTTTTTATTAGATTACAAATAAGGGATTAGACAAAAAAAAATAGGATATAAATCTATAGATTCTAAATGGCCAGGCCGATTGTATTGGGACCTTTGTATTTTGACCTTATAGTACTAAGAAGTTTGGCACCATGAAGCACTAAGGCTCTAATGCTGGAGACCTGGGATGTGTAAGAAATTCAAACCGTTGCCAATTTCTTAAAGTGAGCTTTTACTCAACTCTATGGGGCTTATAGAACAGGAATGATAATATATTTTAGCCTCGAGCGCATATGCAAATAATTCTTGGAAAAAAACCGATTTCAAAACAGACAAACCGTTCCACTCTGTGACCGGTTATAGTGGAGGTCCCTTCAATGTAGACGAGGTGGTTGTAGTTTGGATCAAGGTTTGCATGAATGGTGCATGGTTGATCAAGAGTGATATTGCACTCTCAAGAGAAGCCATCAATAGAAGTTTGATGTAGTGCTGGCAAAGTATTGAGTAGTGGGTACCGAGTACTCGATACTCGGTCATTTTTTGGGTACTCAATATACAAAAGTAGTTAATCGATACTCTTATGGTAGTATTTTTACAAATAAATTTATAAAAATATTTACAACTACAACGATAATTTTTCTCTGCTAGTATGTAAACGGAAGTATTGAGTACTATTGAGTACCCAATTGAAAAGTATTGAGTTGTATCGAGTAATTAAAACTAGTAGAAATTGCCAGCACTAGTTTGATGCTCACCAAAACCCCTAAGCAAGGGGTTAGAATATGGGTTCAGGCTATCCATGTTCTATAAATTACTAGTTATTGTGCAATATTATTATTTATTATAATGGGGGCGCTAGTCTATGTCAAAATTGTACTCAGTGGTAAGACCAAAGACAGGTCTACGTCATCATCAATATCAGCCGATTTATAGAGTTTATTATGAAAATATTTAGATAAATCCAAATTTTAAGCTGACCTTATTCACAAGACTACCTTCAGTAACCCAAAATAATAAGAACTGACTACAACATTTAGATTAAAGATATCTGGATTCAACAGCAAAGTATGTTAACGCCTAAGGCGGGTGTAATTAAAGTTTTATTTATTACTTCAATTTTTAGTTTCAGGAAATTAGAATCACTTTTTTGGGCTAAGGGGAAACTTTTCATTTCCCAAATTCATATTTTATTCTTTATATTATAGCGGACTTAGTTCTTTGAAAATTTCAACTGTCTCTCTATAACGGTTGAAAAATTTGAATTAAACCAAACAAAATTGTAAAAACTTGAAATTGTTCATGAGACCAAGCAACAAACGTACGATGCAACTAATGGTCATTAGACTTTAATTCTTGAACAAGCTGAATCTTGTATGGATCCATATATGTCTACCACATAAAGCCCATGTTGCTGCAAATGGCAGCGTATTGACAAATCCTCCGAATATATCTTTGTTTTGTTGATAGCATAATGTCATCTAGTGATATCCCCGCAGGGCATATAGTCCTGGCGATTTCTACACTTTGAAAATAATACTTCCAGGGTGTATAGGGGGCACGAGTCGCTTCCAGAGGGCCCGAAACAGGAGGTCTACCTAATAGGCCCGGTTATTGGGAAGTAACATGGTGACTGTGGTTTGGAGCTAGGGCGATTTATTCTCGTGTGCTGTTGCTCTTCAACAGCAGCCAGTAATGGTGTGGCTTCGCGGAGTGCACTGAATCAGTTTAAAGTATCACATATAATATGTCGCCACAGCTCATTGAAGCCGGAGTTCCCCAAGGTAGTATTTTGAGACCAATTTTATATTTACTGTACACATCATATATACCAATTAGAATCCTAGTCCACACATCAACATTTGCAGATGACACAGCTTTTTTAAGTATTCATGAAAGTGCACAAGAAGCAGCACAACTTTTATAAGACCACATACTCAATTTGGAAAAATGGCTAGAAAAATGGAGAATAAAAGTGAATGTACAAAAATGCACTCACATAACTTTCACCCTGCGTAGGGACTCATGCCCTCCTGTTCGCATAAATAACCAACTGCTACCACAGCTTGCAGACGTTAAATACCTGGGTGTATATCTTGACCGTCGCCTTACTTGGAAAAGCTACATTGACTTCAAGTTAACACAAATGAAACTAAAAGCAGTACAACTAAATTGGCTTATTGGCAGAAACTCCACCCTGAGCTTAGATTGTAAACTTCTACTGTACTGTATTCGATCCTCAAACCAATTTGCTGATATGGGATTCAGTTATGGGGCACTGCCTTAGCTAGCAATGTAGAAAAAATTCAAAGGCGCCAAAATAAGATTCTTCGCATAATTACATCTGCTCCTTGGTATTTGAAGAATTCGAACATCCACAAAGACCTATACATGCCATCAGTTAAAGCAGAAATAGCGAAATATGCAGTCACAATCACATATTCAAGCCTCTGAATCTCATCCAAACCCTTTGGCGCGTAACATGCTGAATTAAATTGGTTATATTCGACTAAGAAGAAGAGATACTGCTTTTCTTGGCCGTACATTAGAGGGATGACCCGCAAATGATTGCAAAATCCGTGAAACAAACATTATTTTTGTCTAGCACTGGCTGGACTTAAAAAGTATATTTTTATTTTAGACTTAAGATATGAGGAATTATTGTTAGTTTAAAAATATTGAAGATACAATAAATAAATTATAAAAAAAAAAACATAGGTGACCCGGCCTATGAAAAGGTGGCTTATGACTCAAAAATAATTGTTCCACTTTTTTTTTGGTTTCGATAGGTTTTGAGACGCTCTTTCACGTGGTGAAAACTAGAAAGTCATAACTTGCTTAGAAGTGTACTAAAAATTCGGAGAAAGAAGAGCACAAATGAAAGAAAAACAGAATTTTATTGAAAATCCAGAATCAAGATAATAAATGGAATTGAAAAATTTACAACCAGGATTGAACGCTGCAAAAACGATTTTACCAAAAAAAAAGCTGTTTTGATACCAACATCATCGAAAGAATCATCATCATTCTCTTCGTTTTCACAGAAATATGTTTGAAAAACCTCGCTGAATTCTCCTTCGACAGACATTATTCACAAGTGTCACTCGTCTGGTTTCTGGAATATTTTTGTAAAGCAGATGTTAAACAATTAAAAAAGTCCAAAATTGAAAATATTCAAATGTTAGAACAAAAGTTATGGTAAGTCAAAGTCGATTTGGTGATTTTTTTTGGGATAAAATCCTGACAACGCTGGGTCAGAAACTGGTTTGTGCTTTGCATTGAAAAAAACATCGCTCTTTATATACACACACGAACTTATCTCATTTATGCTCTTTTGCATTTTTTTGGTTGCCTTTTGGGCATGACTGATCATAATGCAAAAGAAAAACTACTAAGAAACTGACGAAATGCATTGTTTATCTTTAACAGCTAATTTTTCGAAATTTTGTTTTTAAGTCATAAGTCACCTTTTCATAGACCGGGTCACATATAATATTTATGGCCATTAAAAGATTAGAAAAGCTAAAAAAAAACACTTAGGAAAATTTAAAGATAAGACTGATGGTAAATTCTTTTAAATCCTTTAATCTTGAAAAATCAATCCCTGCGAAAAATTAAAGCAATAAATTTAATGTATTAAACTGTGAGAAAGACTCTATCCAAATTGATTTTGATGAAATTTCTATTGTACAACATTCTTCAGAATGTTGTAATGCAAACGTAACAAAAAATTTTTAACAAACATATGCTGAAAATGCATTTCATTAAGCTAGTGTCTAATCAAAAAAATAAAATATTTTCCATGTTTTTAATTCATTTAAATCAGGTGCTTGATTTGTAAAAAATACTCTTCAGGCCGACTTGAACACTTCGTTTGTATCAAGCAAAAATATTATTGAAACCAAACAAAAATATCTTTAACAAATTTTCAAACAACTATTTGTTTGACAAAGGATTGGTAATAATTTTATCTGTGTATTTTTTAAAATGTAAGTGCCAAATATACACAGAAAAACTTTTTTGCCCCAAATAATAATGTTAATTAGTTTGAAGCTAAAGTTCAACATTTTTTTAAAATTATTTGAAATATATATTGCTTTATACACATATACATATTTGTTCCTCTTACTCCTGCAAGGATCATAGGGCTGGTTTAAAACACAACAAAAATATTCCTATTTAAACAAATAACTGAATCAATTAATTATGTAATTGAATTTTAATCTGAAACAGATTAAAATATTTTCTTCTGTGTAAGTTATTTTTTTATATATATTTTACAAAAAGTCATCCCATAGTGTCAAGTCAGTTTCAATGCAAAAGGATTGCATGCAACATGTTAAAAACAATTTTTTTTTTTTAACAAAATGAAATGACCAACATGTTAAAAATAAAAACAGAAACTACAGCAACTGTTAGACATTAGAAAGCAACAACAATCTGTCTACAGTAACACAAAATAATAACAACTTAATGTTTTTGTTTTTTTTTTCTTTGACTAAAAGCTAAGGCATTTCGAAAAGGCAACAATAACAATGACATCAACAAAACCTAAAATAACTAAAACCCATAACGCCATTATCGTCGACTTTATCGGCACCATCGAACATGTTTTAAACCTAAAAACAACAAAATAACAAAGTTATCAACAACGTCAACAACAACAACAAGGCTGTCGTTACAGTAGTACTCAAGCAGGATATACACGCACAACCAGATTAGAAACGCCGATATATGTATGGATGTAGTGGTTAAGAGGCAGCAGAGATGCGAACAAAGAAATTAGCCCACAAAACCCTTTAATATAAATTACAAAATTTTAATCCAAATTGTCACCAAATTGTTTTGGTTTGCTGGGTTATTGCACATTTTTCTCTCCCAATAAGTGTGTTTACTGGCGTATGAGCTGGTGACTCCATTTCACTCCTCTTAGAGTTTCAAATGATTGTGTATGTAAGTAAGTATATGTATGTATGTATGTATGTGTGTATGCTTGGTGTACATGCAAGTGCATGTGTTTATCAGAAAATTACAACTTTCGAGCTTTTCTGAGTTAAATGTAGTTTTCAACACAACAACTATTGTTTTAAACAATTTAATTAGTTGCTAAAAACAATAGTTTTTAGTAACGCAAATAAACATGTTAACATTTGTTTTGGAAATAGGAAAAAAATAATCTTAAACGAAGAAAACATTTACAATAAGAAAATTACATATATGACTAGAAGGACAACTGTTTAAGATTTTCAACAGAAGTTGGGAAAAATAAAATGAAATTTTCTTTTTACACGCTCTCAGTCAAAAGATTAGAACCACCTCAATTGCTTGAAAAATGATATGGCCTAAGAATACCATATAGTTTTTTAAATTTTTTTTCGACAGCTTACATATTTTATTACCTTTGGAAAGAATACTTGTGTTAACAGTATTTTAAATTTCCTTTCCCCGAAAAAGACAAAAAATTTAAAATTTTTTTCATTCATATGATTAGAATCGTTTAACTAATTTTAATAAAAAGTGTATTCTTTATGTTATAGGATTTTCTATTGAATCACAAAGTAAGGAATAAGATGTCCTTAATGTCTTAAATTAGTGAATCTTGTGGGAGAGCCACCTCCAAACGGTTCTGATTAAGTTAGGTCGCGAGAAACGAAATAGATAGACGTCCAAGGGGACATCAACACCCCGTTGTCCAAAATATCTAACACACTACGGGAATGGTCGCTAAAGGAAAAGATTCGCAGGTGGTCTACATTAATCATTTGAAGATTGTCTAAAATTCTTTAGCCTTCAATTGATAAGCATGACAAGCAATGGCACTACTGACCTTCGAGAAAAACTCGTTATCACTTTTTGTAGTCATCATAACGGGGCACTGCATGATTGGACTTTTGTCGTAGAGTATGGGAATCTCTCGTGGTGGGTGTTGGGAGAGAAGGAATCAGTTCTCTGTGACTGTCCGGCTCTTCAAGAACGAAGGCTCAAATTTGTATGCCAAAGATTCTTTCAGCTCCTGGGTAGTTTAAGAGATGCGACACTGATTATCCTACTACGCTTTATGAAAAACTCCAGTTGGTTCTAACGAACTAGCGGTATTGGAATTCTATAGGAAATAGGTGGGGGTAGATGGTCGGGCATCACAATGGGCCTTGTTGGCATCCGAGTGAACGCACCTTGCAAGGGTGGCCCGTTTAACCTAATATAACCTAGGTCGAGAGAATTCGGTGGCCTAATAAGGATACAAACATTTTAGTTTGAAATAAATTATTTTTCACCACGACATTAGTATAGCAGTTTTCATGAAACCCGTACAAAAATACCATTTCCTTTTTTTGTTGAGTCCAATTTTCAATGACTCGTTTGAGCATTTTGTAACTGGCGAATGACACGCGTGATGTTTTCCTCCAAGGCCTGAATCGAAGCGCGTTTGTACGCATATCCCCACAGGAAAAAGTCTAACGGTGTGATATCACACAATCTTAGTGGCCAATCGACTGGGCTAAAACGTGAAATTATGTACTCACCGAAATGTTCTCTCAATAAATTCATTGATTGATGGGATGTGTGGGAAGTGGCGCCGTCTTGCTGAAACCAAATGTCGCCGAGATCACGAGCTTTAATTTCACGCATCAAATAGTCAGTTATCATGGCACGATAACGGTAGCCATTGACGATTACGTTCGCACCGGCATCATTTTGAAAGAAATATGGACCGATGATTCGACCGGCCCACAAACCACACCAAACCGTTTTTTTTTCTGGTTGCTCTTCATCCCAAATGCGGCAATTTTCTCTGTTTACATACCCATTGAGCCAGAAATGGGCCTCATCGATAACCAAAATTTGCCTCGAAAACGTGGGATCTTCTTGGAACTTTTCACCGATAAAGCGAAGCTATTCAGGCGTAAGTTTTTCCATTATTAAATGCCAAACAATACTAAACAAAAATAACATGACAGCATGACACGACTCACAAAAAAGTACCCGGAAATGTGTTGCTTAAAAATATACTCCTGAACTGAAAAAGGGCAAAATCAAAATATGTATTTTTAAAGCCAAACATTATTTGTTTATTTTTAGTCATACTTAACATACTATGTTTAATAATATTATGGTTATAAATATAATTTTATTTTTAAATATTAAAAAAATTAGGTTGTGGTTTTAATTTTAATATGGTTCTATGTTGTTTTTTTAGTGCGTATAACCATTGAATGATTAACTGTTAACAAAAACATGTTTATAGTGACCAAATTATTTTTTAAAATAACTATAATATGTCCACAGCAAACATGTATTGTTACAGAGAATATAGTGTGATTGCCGTAAACATACAATAACCATGTTTTTTCTTTGCGTGTAGTAATAAATTTCAGTTAATTTATAATTTTGGTTAAGAGCACACTATTAATTAAAAATTAAAATTATAAAAGTTTTAATAACGAAAATATAAATTATTAAAACTACTTGTTTAAATAAAGATTTGTTAAAATTTCAATTCAAAATGTGATGTTGGCAAGAAACTTCGATCTTTAAGCGAATTTTTAAATTATTTATAGTGTTTTCTTTTTTTTAATTTTAGCTTTTTAATCAAATTTAAGTTTTTTTTATCGAAATTACAATTCTTGATTAAAAATTAAATTTTTAGGTGATATTTGAGGAAAATATACTTTTTTTTTGGGAAAATTTCGATTATTTAGTGAAATTTTAATTCTTTAATAAACTTGAATTTTTCCTTTGAATTTTGGGTTTGTTGTAAATACAACAAAGAAAACACAAAGAAAATAGAGACGCTCGCTTTTGTTATCAACAAAAAATAAAAAATACAAATGATGAGCTCAAAGCATAATTTAATATTTTGTGACAATCAAACCAGAACATAATTAGAGGAATTAGAAACTGGTTATTTAATTATAGGTTGGAACATGTTTTGAAAAACCCCTAATAATATGAGACAGTAGATCATTTCCTTTATTGTACAATAAAAAAAAGTTATCAAGGGTGTTTATATCAGTGTTACAATTATGTTTAATTTTCACAGTGGGATTTTGCATTCATATTGATAATTTGAAAAAATAATAATAATTTTATAATTATACTGCTCGCTTCTAGGATCTGCCTTGTTTAGTGCAGCTTTGTGTTTTTAGTGAAATTCCGGATGTTATTTAGCCATTACAACATGGGTTGACACAGGTTATTTACACATGAAAATTTTCTTTTTTAGATTTTGTTTCATTTTTGTGATTTAGTTTATGGGGTTGTGAACAGCACGTACAGCAGAAGGTTAACACACATAAATTGTGCGTAACACGTAAAAGGATTTTTTTACGGTTCTTATTCTCATTTTATTTTTGATTGTTGTAACAAAATTGTGGTTGAATAAAAAAAATTTTTTTTTCATAGTTTTTTTTTTGTAACTGTTGAATTGTAACAAAAATAAATATGAACTTAAAAAATATGCACACACACATACATATTCCCCTTCAGAAGTAATCATTTAAGCAAAGAACAACAAAAAATAATAGAAAAACTTCTAATAAAATAAAGTACATATAGAAAAAAAAATCAACCCAATGTGACAGATGTTTAATATTTTTTCCTATTATGTATATATTTTATTGCCAATTTTTGTTATAATAAATTAGCTTTATTGACGAACAAGATTTCGACAGCAGGAAGCAATGAAAACAAAAAATTCATTACTTGTTAAACAATAATATTTTATTATTTCCTTGCCAATATTCAATGCATTTAAACAGAAAATATTTAAAAAAAAAATTAATAACAATTTTCCTCATGCTGAGTTTTTGCGTATACAAATGTATTTATTTTGTAGCTGCTTGAAAGGATGCTGTGATTTATAGCAAAATAAATGCTGAAATTATGAATTAGCTTTCGAAATAAAAAACCTTTGATAAAGGTACGCACTATGTGTCAAATATTTTAATATTGTTCTTTGTAAAATTACACGTTTATAATAATCTCAGAAATTGAAAGCTTTGAAATGAAATGAATGCAAACTAAAGATGTTTTCAAAGTGTTTTGTAAAATATGTATGCGAAAGTAAGAGAAGAGTAAAAGTAGCCGATCTTTAAACAGAAGTCGACTGATAAATTATTTCGGAGCAGCTGTTTTGTCCCGAGTCTTTCTTACGTTATTTACTTACACACTGTGTAATTTTTTAAGGCATGGCAAAATAACCATATACGGACACCACTACGTCATAAAGACCAAAAAAAACGACCCCTGTCTCCCAGTTTTGCCCAAAGTCCTCCAGGTTTTTTTGGGCCCTAAAAGATGTCGGGCCTCGATGTCATTTTTGCAAAAAAATTATCATTTCCTCAAGCTCATATTTTGCAAACCGTTTGAAATTTTGATATTCTCTCTGAGGCAAAGTTGTAGCTCTTGTCATAAAGAACAAAAATTGTTAACATATAAAATCAAGAAAAATTTCGTCTTCAAGGTCAAAATCGCAAAAAACTTTAAAAAATTAAATTTTTGTTACCTTTTTTCCCCTGGTAGCCCAAAAGTGAAAAACTACCTAAACGGTGTTAAGAATCATTCAGGAAGTTCATATTTTCTAGAAAGTTGTTTATTGAGATCTTAGGTTCATTTTTGTAGTTGATTGTTTCTTTGAATTTTGGACGGTTTGCTACCTATGGACCTGAACAGGGGAAAAAAGGTGAAACAATTTTTTTAAAGTTTTTTGCGATTTTGACCTTGAAGATGAAGTTTTTTTTGATTTTATATGTTAACAATTTTTGTTCTTTATGACAAGGGCTACAACTTTGCCTCAGAGAGTATATCAAAATTCCAAACGGTTTGCAAAATATGAGCTTGAGTAAATGATATATTTTTTGCAAAAATGACATCGAGGCCCCACATCTTTTAGGGCCGATAAAAAAAAAACCTGGAGTACTTTGGGCAAAACTGAGAGACAGGGGTCTTTTTTTGGTCTTTTATCACGTAGTGGTGTCCGTATATGGTTATTTTTTCCGTGTTCCACTGTGTTATTTAACTCAAAATTACGAACCAAATTACTTGAAAATATTAAAAGATACGAACGGTTATATCATTTATTGAAAACAATCAAAGATATGAATAAGTTAAATCCTTATATTTAGTACTAGCTTTGCCCACACATGTTGTGTGCGTCTTGACAATATTTGACTCCATTTTTCTTTGAAAGTAAACCACACGAAATTTAAAGACTCTTACTTAGTGCTTTACGTATACGTATTTACTTTATATAAAGGTATCCATTCCTGGATAAAATTCTAAAATTTATATAAAATTTAAAAAAATATATTGTAAAGCTGTTTAAAAGGTGTTTAATTTATTTTAATAACAATGTAATTTCACAAAGTAAAAACCCAAATCAAATACAAATTTTATTCAATTGGCTATTTGGCAGTAAGTAATTAAAATTTTGTCAATATTTTAAAACAGCGCCATCTATTGCCCAACCGTGTTTAAAATATACCTCTTAAAGATCATACTCTGTCATTATTTTAAAAAAGCGCCAGCGCCTGTTGCGTTTAAAATATCACGCTTTCAAACATAAAAGATGCCTTAAAGTATGCATTAGCTTTAAATCGGTAAAATAGGCTTACTTTCACTGCCTTTTTCCACTTTCTCTTGAATATAAGATATTTTGCAAAAAAAAAGAAAGTATTCTATATTTGAATAGGGATATTAAGGTACCTCCTCAATTTTGTAAGAAACCATCCAGTAGTTTTTACGTGATGCGAATTCAAACAGACAGATAGATAGCATTTTTCCAAAGTAGTTTTTGAAAAATAAAGTATTAAATTTCTACAACTACAACTTCTGAACGGACTCAGATATCCTTACAAAATTTTAAAATGACATAGATACGATTGCTTTCAAAATAATATTTGAACACCTAAATTTCTAAAACGGAACTGATAATTGGAATTTAGTTAAATTAAAAAAATGGGATTAAAAGTGGGCGTGGTCAATTTTTTTCCTTAAAACCTAAGTTTGATTATAATGAAGATTTAAAAAAAAAAATTTCAAATCGCTGCAGCCGTTCTTAAGTGATGCAAGTTCCAACGAACAACACTTGATAGAAGAAAGATAGATTTAAAGAATGATTTTAAAAGAATGATTTCATATTTTAACAGTCGATATTTTTATAATAAATTTTGTTGTATGGAGAAGTAGACCACACAGAATTGTTATGTAAATCCTCAACCAAGCTTTGTGAAAATTCGAGATAAGTCCAGTATTAGAAAACAGATTCATTGGGCAGCGTCCATTATGCAAGTCGAATGTTTAATACTTATCTGAGATTTTTTTCACAGAAGTCTTAGATAAGCAAAATGACGATACGGTAGATCGCGGTAGTGTTGTTAAGAAACCTAGACATTGGATTAACAGATACTTTACGTAACCTTATCTTCTCCTGTGTGATTTTGGTATTTTAAACACTAATTTTTATGCCTTCACAGGAAAAAATATTTTCACCAACTAAAGGTTTTAATTGGTTTCAGATCAAAATTCAATTAAATAATTAATTGATTCAATTATTTGTTTAATTAGGAATGTTTTTCTTTTGGTCCTTTTTAAACAAATATATATTTGAATCAATAAAAAATTACTTGAACTTAAATTCAAAACTAATAAAAACCTTTAATTGGTGCAAAAAAATTGTTCTGTATTCTGTGAAAATTTCGTGGAGTGATACTTACGTTTTATTAAAAATCACGCGTATAACTTGCATTTGATGGTGCTCATAATCGTCCACCAAAATGATGAATTCAAGAAACTATGGATCATTTTGGCAATACGTTGTCGAAACAATTCTTATTCGGAAAAACTCGCTGTTTGGTTTGATTTATGGGCTAGTGGAATCATGCCCCAATTTAAAAGTATTAGTATTGCTGACATGTGGTTTCAGCAGGATGGTGTCGCATGCAACACAGAGCGTGATAAAAGAAATATATTGAAAAAAAACTTTAGCAACAACAACAATAAATTCAGGAAATCGATCTGTTTGTTGAGGATATGTAAAGTTCCAGGTCTAAGCAAACAAACCAGAAACGAGCGGGTGCTCGCAAATATTCAACATATTATTGCCGAAATACAGACTGAGTTACTGCGATGGATGTGCCAAAATTAGACGTCCAGGTTATGCCATGTACGAGCTAGCCGTGGCGGCCAAATTTCCGAAATCAAATTTAAATTACCTAATTAATAGAGACAATAGCAGGGATATCAATGTTTTTGTCTGTTTTATTTAAATTTAAAATTCTCTGTCTCTATAAAAAAACATTCTTTATAATCAGAAGATTTTCATAAATGACATAGGGATTGTTTAGCTTAGCACGTATTTACATACATATGTACCCGTATATGCTCACAAAAGCGAACATTAATTTTCTATTTTTTAAGAACGCAAAGAAAAACATGGTTATTGTATTCACGGCAAGCACACTATGTTCTCTATAACAATACATGTTTGCTGTGAACAAATTATAGTTATTTTAAACAATACTTTGGTCACGATAAACAAGTTTTTGTTAACAGTTAATTATTCAATGTTTATACATACGCACCAAAAAAACAACATGGTTAATTTGAACCATATTAAAATTCAAACCACAACCATTTTTTTTTTAATAATTAAAAATAAAATTATATTTATAACCATAATATGTTATTATTAAACATAGTATGTTAGGAATGAATACAAATAAACAAAAAGTATTTGATTTTAAAAATACATATATATTTTGGTTTTGGCCTTTTTTCAGTTCAGGAATATGTGTGTAATCTACACATTTGTTGTCAAAAAATAAATTTGTTTTTTAATTATAAATGATAGATTTAAATTAAGAATATCAAACATATAAAAAGGTAAGCAGAAAATATCAAAATATGTGTGTAAGTCTCTATGGAAATATTCGTGTATTTGTGTTTTGTTATTTATAAATATATAAATACGTTGTCACATATAACCATTTACATGTTTCACATTTTATTTTAGTATATTTATATTAAAAACATAATTATGGTTGTATTTTATAATGTTATTTTTATGTAAGACAATAATTTATTATTATGTTTTAAAATAATATGGTTTGAATATAACCATATAATTCAACCATAACATGTTCCTCTTAGATTATGGTTACCTCAACCACGTTTTTTCTTTGCGTGTGAATTTAAAAAAAAATAAAATTTGGCATACAAATATTTTTTGCTACAACTTTCTCGGTATCGCCTAAACTGCTAAGTGGATTGTAAAATAATCTTTGTGAGACTCCCCTAACTTAGAGATAACGGTAATTGTT
This sequence comes from Phasia obesa, assembly GCA_949628195.1. Lineage (NCBI taxonomy): Eukaryota > Metazoa > Arthropoda > Insecta > Diptera > Tachinidae > Phasia > Phasia obesa. The sequence continues at coordinate 25,898,370 of OX451215.1, read as the reverse complement.
CGAAGACTAGATTTGAATTCAGCGCCCTAAACAACCTAAGCAACAACTTTCAATTACTCCAATCCAGAAGTTGACTTGCACTTTTAAACTTGGTTTATTTATTGCTCAATATATGTGTTTGTTCTAAAAAGTAAATATATTTGAAATAAAAGAAAAAGCTTAAAGAAATCAATAACTTACTTTGACATACAACTAGATCCAAGTAAAATCATTTGAAAGTATTTTGTATCAATAATCTACTGAAAAAATAAAATGTAAAATAATAATTTATATATAAACGATAACGATAAAACTCAACAAAAACCTGAAATTTATAATGATTGATAATAATGTAGCAAAAACATAAATAAACAAAAAGAAAAAATTAAAAACGGAAAAGCTAAACTTAAAAAAGTTTCTTTTGGTTTTTATTACAAACGAAGAAAAACAAAAATTAAAGGTTCTTATTTATTTACAAAATACTGGAATAAAAAATAAGTTTATAAAACTTAAACATAAAAAATAGAAAACTAACGAATTCATTCATTCGCTCATATAAAATATAGGAGTTATGAAGATACATAGAACAGGACTCAGTCTTTTGCATAACTCTATGATGTCTTTGATAGTCACGAGGCCAATTTGATAATTCAGTTACTTTTTGTATAAAAGGTTTATTGTCGCTCGATACATTTAGTCCAGCGTCTTTGTAGTTTTTTATATCCATTTGCCAAGTCAAAAAAGACGCTTGTTGCCATTAGAATCTCTTAGCTTAATTTAATTGTCTTGTAGTGTATCACACAAGTCTATAATGCTTGCACCATAAATACCACTAGTAGCGTATCAATAACATATCTCTGCATACGTATGCACAGAGGGGTATTTTGCCAACCTAGCCGGACATTAAGCCAAAAATTAACTTTGAGAAATTTAAAAATTTAAGTAAGCAGCTCGACAGACAACAAAATTCTGCATCATATAGTGAATTTTCAAGGCTTTTGCTTGAGATTTGTCGCTTTGGGACACTGTTAAATTCAGAAAAGTTGAGTAAATCGCATACGTTTTTATTGACTTTAAACGATTTTGAGAGGTTTGCAATATATTTTTTGGTCGCTAAACGAATATAGATTTTGTATTGATTATTTTTCTGTGAAATTGTTTATTAGTAGCTACTTTTGTTAATTTTTAGATTTTTTTTTTTCTTTCTTTCGGACTATCTACTTTACACGCCAGAATTTGCCTATTCGAGAGCATATTACACCTGTCATATAAACTGTCAGTAAAAAAAAGGCAAATAAAATCTGATGCGGACAAAGACATTGTTAACGCGAGGAAAAAAAAATATCCAATAAATTAGGGCTAATAGTGGGTGTACCGAAAGCTGGATTTGGAAACACCAACGATGGTAATACTAGCAGAAGATTTTTTTTTTCAATCCTGAATTAGCTGCAGAAATAACTGGAATTGAGTTTGATTTCATATACCGAATCAAGGTTATTCTTGAAGTAATATAAAGTTTTTTACAAAATCCAAATGCACGAGTTTGTCGAAAATTGCTTAGATACTCTAGAACTTTACTTTTCTCTATATGAGTGGCATCTTATGACACCTACAAAACACAAGATTTTAATACATGGTGCAACTGTTATGAATGAGGCATTGTTGCCTATTGGGCTGTTATCAGAAGAAGCGGCTTTACGGGCAGAATTTTGCTAGAGAATTTTCAAGGGTTCAGTGTAACATAGATATTATTTATAGGCTTTTGCTAAGTTCTGACCCACTCTTTACTAGACCCACTCCAAGAAAAGGTCATTACCTTTTACGAAAGAAGCAATTTCTTTAATGCTTACACCTGTACTTAACGCTGAAAAGGATTCAGATTCGGAAGAGGTCTTTGAAGAATCAGACGAAGAAGAACCATGGCCCTCATGATCATCTTAGTGCAAAGGAGAAGTTGTTTTAAATAAATTAATTCTTATAATTTTAAATAAAATTTATCGTTACAATCATAAATAAGTTATCACTATAAATAAATAATTTATTTTCCGATAAATAAAATACTATAAAGTAACAAATTACAAAAATATTTTTTTAATAATATTCTTGGGAGGCGGGGATGGGTTAGGCATTGGAAAACTTAAAAATTAAAATTTTTAGGAAATTGGAAAAAAAAATTTTTTTTCACAGGGACATTTTGGGGTGGGATTGGAGGAATACCTCCCCCTGGCCATAAAAATAAATTTTTATGGTTTTAAGAAGTATGTAATCTATTTCTTTTATTTTTTTTTATTTCAGAGGTAGGATTAGTTCTTCCAAGGGGAACTTTTTTCTCCTTGATCCGATTTTTCCTATTTTATAGCTTGACAGCCTATGACCACAACAGATTTTTCTGCAAAGTTTCATTAACCTAGGAGCACTCAGTACATTTTTAGAGCCAATATAAGCTAAAAAAAAAGTAATGTCCAGCTAGATTGGCAAAATACCCCTATGTGGTATGGTGCAATGTGTTATTGTATCTGAATTGAGTAACATATTTTTATTTGAGTGCAATTATAAACACTAACCATTATAATTGGTGAAATGAAAATATGAATACGAACCCTAATACTAGCGACAGAGAAAATAGAATAATTGTGTAATTTAGAAGAAGTCAGAAAGGCTAAGTATAATTTTCATGTAAAGTATATAAACTCTAAATTGTAAATAAAAAGACAGACTTTGATTTAATAACTTTAACCGGCTACACCAAGCCTTTGGGACCCCCCCTCAGCTGTTTAAAATAAGCAGCTGTTTAAAATAGGGACTATTGGAAACATTAAAAACAAATATAAAAACCCACCAGAGTCTAACCACCCAGTCATTTCTTCAAGTCACTAAATCTAGAGAGCCATATTGACTACACGCTTGTGCATTCGTGTATTGTGTTGATTACGGCACTCACCCATTATCCGGATAACTTATTTATATCCAAATATACCTGCAAAATATGACTTACCCGTATGTTCTTTACAATATCAGCCACCTCGCGCAAGTTTATTCTTGGATCGTTCAATAGCATACAATATATTTTATAAGCTATTACTGTAGTGGCCAACTCTTTTGGGCGACGTTAACGTTTGCCGTTATAAGCTGTGCTGGTAAGACAACTAAAGAACTCAGTATACCACAATTTAACCATTGAAATTTATAGCGCAGAGTTCCCATAGTATTTATCAATTCGTTATTTGTACAGTTGTGTAGTTCATGATCAACCTAGTTTAGTTTAACAGTACTGAGTTCATATTAGTTCCTTAGTTCAATTCGACCCCTTAGTTCAGTTTAGCTCCTTAGTTCAGTTCAGCTCCTTAATTCAGTTCAGCTCATTAATTTAATTTAGGTCATCAGTTCAATTCAGCTCTTAGTTCACTTCAGATCACTAGTGCAGTGTCAGCTTATTTAAATTCAGCTCCTTAGTTAAGTTCAGCTCCTCAGTTCATTTCAGCTCCTTAGTTCAGTTCAGCTCCTTAATTCAGTTCAGCTCATTAGTTCACTTCAGCTCAATAGTTTAGTCATCTCCTTAGTTAAGTTCAGCTCCTTAGTTTAGTTCAGCTCCATAATTAATTTCTTCTATATTCCTTTTTACTTCATGATTTAGTAGCCGCAAATTGTTTTATAGTAGAATCGAGGTTACTTGTCAGATATGGTTGTTTCTAATTCATATTATTCTAGCGATCCCACAATGATTTATTATACAATTTCTATTGCACCCTCTTCTGATTGATAGATACTGCTTAAACGATTTCAGGAGTTTATCAAAATTAATCTTAGAAATTATGATTTAAGATACCATACCGTGTAGGGTAACATACCCCCATTGTTTTCGCTACAATGTCCATCCGTTTGTGAGCGCCTTCTGTCTCTGGAACTGTAATAGATAACCTCTTGAAATAAAAGGGTGCTCCCATAGCGACGTCATTTAATATGGCCTTATTTTCGTACGATAATAGGTAGGCTCTTTTCACAGAAGGTGTATTACTGTGGCAACTATAACTGACCTACTCTGAGCAAATGGTCTAAAAGAACTAACAGACCGACCTATTTCAGTAAAGTGATCTAAACTAAAAAGATCGCTGGTTTGGTTTTCGTGATGGTACTTTTATGTTAAAAAATAAACAAAGCATGAAATTCAGTTTTTCCATTTTCGTTAAACGTAAACATGTTGTCTGTTATCAATGGCAAACTAAAAGACACATCTTGCTCACAATGCAACAGTATTACAATATGAGATAATGAGTTAAAAATTATCAAACTTTCCCTCGTAGATATTTGTATGAAAAATTTTTAGTTGTCTATATTTTCTTTTTCTTACATAAAAAGTTACAAACAAATATTCAGAGAAAACGTTGTCAGTTTTATATCCTTTAAGCTTAACTTTACTGTCAAATACATACATATGTATGTATATATTTATATATTTGAAGAAGCTGTGCCCACACACGTTGTGTGCGTTCTGACAAATTTTTGTTCTGGATAAAATTTTAAAATTTATAAAAAATTCTAAAATTTATTGTACACCTCTGTAAAAGGTGTTTATAATATTTTAATAATAATGTAATTCCACAAATTAAAAATGCATGTCAAATAAAAATTTTTTTCACTTGGCTATTAGGCAGTAAGTAATTCATATGTTATCATTATATTAAAACAGCGAAATCTGTTGCGCAACAGTATTTAAAATGTCCCGCTTTCAAAAATAAAAATTGCCTTAAAGTATGCAGTACCTTTAAATCGGTAAAAAAAAGCGGCGAAATTTCACTGCTTTCTCTCCACTTTCTCTTGGAAATAAGATATTTTTGCGAAAGAACAATTTGATATCAGGATACTAAGGTACCTCCTCTCAAAATTTTGTTAAAATGCATCTAGGAGCTTTTACGTGATGCGAACGTAGATAGAAAGACAGACAGGAAATGAGTTACTGTTTTATTATTTGTATTGGTATGTTAAACACACATCTACACAAACATGTCATATATCAACAACAAAAGCATAAACATAAACAAACAGAAAACTATGACTCCAACTAACTTTATACTTATTTACAATATTTTCTGCATGCCAAGCACAATGGGTCAAGATATAAAAAAAGTTAAAACAAAAAAAGGATGGTGCTTATTGCCAAAAATTTACTCAACTTTGAAGACTATAAGGAATAAAATGTTTAGTTGTTCATATGCTGACTCTAATTACCCGACGAGATTCTTTTTTTAAAACAGTCTAACCTACGAAAAGTGGAGCAAGTTGGTAGAAAGACCAAGAAAGTCCTTGAATACAAGCTGGGCGCGTTAGTGATAGGTCAAGTATTATCTGCCCAAGTTTAAAAACGAGGTAAGACGATACTTTCAGACTGTGTCTGGAAAAAGGCTAACATAAAAAGGCTTTTGATCACGGCCAGAGACATATTAAACGGATATGCTGTGGAGATCGCAGCCTTAAGCAAATATTAGCAAATACCATAGACTCTCTGATAAGGAAGGATATCATCATGTATCAGTCGTCAGTCTGAAACAACACCAATCTAGAATAAAATGCCAGTCTAGAGTGACAGCAAGAAATCCAATAAAAGTAACTAAATTTCCAGTCAGATATCAGAAATCATTGAGGAACAAAGGGAGGGTCAAAAAAGGGAGCATGAAATTAGTGGTCTATTTCGGTATTCCTCTACAAAACAAAATTAAAGCGACGATAAAGTTAATATTTAAGGTGTTTTAGTTTAGAAATCCCAACTAGAGTCAGTTATAAAAAAAGAATTTGGGAATGAGGTGTTATCAAAAAAGTTTTTAGGATGACAACTTAAAACCCAAAAAATACTCCTCTAGAGCTTGTCAGTGCTGTGGCGGAACTAATGGTTTGGTAGATGATCTACTTTTGCATGACTAAAGTCAACAAATTTTATGAGCAAGCTCGTATGGTATTTATAAAGCTGATAGGTAGTAGACAACCAAAAAACTAAGATCGAAAATATCGGGCTAACCTTAGTTGTAGAAAGACACTGGTGGTGAAATAGGGTAACTTTAAATTTAATCTGAACAAGTTTAAAATAGACTGAGATGATGTTAGCAGATTGTGCTACAGCATCTCAGCCTCTCAGACGCTATTGAATATGTATGTGTCTGACTACTACTACAAAGGAATATCTATGCCTGATCACTGACTGATTTCTTAGCAATCTCTCAGTATTTTTTCATAGTAAGGAAAAAGGAGTTGTGTTGACCAGTGTTGTTTGTTATTGAAATGTGATAAATTAAATTTTAATTATATGAATTTTATTTGAACTATTTTTGAATTAATAAATTAATTATTTAGGCTTAAGTTCTTCATTATAAAGAGATAAAGAAAAATTAGATACCAGCAAAGCTGAATGCATTTTCTAGACAGCTACGTCCGTCATCAGTACTCTTCGGATCGATCTACCCGGTAGTTTCATTTGTTATTAATTTGCTATTTAAACAAACTTACACAGTGCACCACGGAAAAAAAACCATATATGGACACCACTACGTGATAAAAGACCAAAAAAAAAGTGAAAAACTTTTGCGGCTACCTAAGCGCTACCTAAACGGTGTTAAGAATCATTCCTAGGAAGTTTATATTTTCTAGAAAGTTGTTTATTGATATCTTAGGTTCATTTTTATGGTTGATTGTTTCCTTGAATTGTGAACGGTTAGCTACCTATGGACCTGAACAGGGGAAAAAACCTAAAAAAAATTTAATTTTTTAAAGTTTTTTGCGATTTTGACCTTGAAGATGAAGTTTTTTTTTATTCTATATGCAATTTTTGTTCTTTATGACAAGAGCTACAACTTTGCCTTAGAGATTATATCAATATTCCAAACGGTTTGCAAAATATGAGCTTGAGTAAATGATCATAAAAAAAAACCTGGATGACTTTGGGCAAAACTGGGAGACAGGTGTCTTTTTTTTTGGTCTTTTATGACGTAGTGGTGTCCGTATATGGTTATTTTGCCATGATTTAAAAAATTACACAGTGTGTTATCAAAGAAATAGAATATATGTAATAGCAAGACAGATATATACCATTTTCAAATAAAAGAAAATATATAAAGAGAATAAAAATAAAGAAAAATGTTTGCTTGGTAGTATAATATAAAATAAAAAATAGAGTTTACAAGTGTAAAAACAATTTCAAAGAAGCTCTATCTTCTATGAAATATAATGTAAATGGAAAATTTTCTCAGATTCTATTTTTTTGATAAGTTTGTTTAAATAGAAAATTAATAACAATTGAAACTACCTGGTAGATCGATACGAAGAGTACTGATGACGGACGTAGCTGTTTAGAAAATGGATTCTGCTTTGCTGGTATCTAATTTTTCTTTATCTCTTTATAATTAAGAACTTAAGCCTAAATAATTAATTTATTAATTAAATTTTAATTTTTTTTAATTTTTAATTGAATATTACATCGCTTAGAACAACCCAAAATATAGTAAATTATTTATGTAATTAAATCGATTAAAGCAGTAATAAAGTAAAAATATTAATGGCAATTAATTTTAAGATTAATTAAAAAAAGTAATTTTAAATAGATCTCAATATTGCTTACACACTTTCCAAGCCATTGATTAATTTTCAAATGAACAAAAACGTGGCTTGATAATAATCTCACATCGAAAGCATTTAATGATACTAAAAAAATATTTTTCGCCATCAAAACAGCTCCATTGTGCATTTGGCACACACAAAAGCTTTAAGTAAAAAACAAAAATAATTCGAACTTTTTTACCTTTACTTTATGTACATTGATATAAGACATATCTCCACACACGCTCAAATAAACATACATCAAACACCAAAGAATGGCACTATGACGACGCCCTTCTTATGTCAAAAACCATTAAAATAATGTTTGCGATATTTTTCTATGAATGATTGAAATTTCTTAAACCTTCTTTTTTTCGTAATGACATTTATTCAAGTTTTTCTTTTTAGGTTGTTTTTGCTGTTAGTGTTTTTGTGTAGTATTTCCCATAAACAATATATTTTATGTTTTTAAATGCTTTCTACATGTGCAAGTACAGATGTGGTGGGTTGATGTTATTCAGTATTAAACAAAGTTTGATAAAGTTTTCTTTTTTGTTTTTGTGGCTGGGTACAAGTATAAGTGAAATTGGTTAAAAGAAAAGTGAGAATGAGAATATGAAAGTTGCACACATACACACTAACAGCCATGTATAGTTATATGTATGTGTATATAGGTAGCTAGTTTTAGTAGTATACATTTGTGTGTTTACACTAACCCAGCTAGCATTTTCAATCATAGGACAGTCTTCTGCGATCGGAGAGGGTGATGATGTTAGTCGTCTGGGTTTTCGTATTCCGATCGCGCAAATGCAGTAAAATGGAAGAAACTGTATCATAAGGGCTACTATTCCATATGAGTGTTCTAAGTTGCGCTAAAAAGAATCGTTGAAAACTCTTTTATTCTCACTTCAAACGACCCGTGAAACAATCGCATTTATAAGACATCTACAAGATGCCAAAAATTTTCAAATTATTCTAAAAGCTTAAAAGTATCCTTATTCTGTACTTTGTTTATTTTTAAGCGACTTCAAAAAAGAAGGAGTTGGTTTTGATAACCAACGCCGATTTTTTTTACCGTTTTAAAGCTACTGCATACTTTAAGGCAACTTTTATTTTTGAAAGTGGAATATTTTAAAAACGGTTGCGAAACAGATGGCGCTGTTTTAAAATAGTTGTGAGATATGAATTGAAAGGAGGATATTTTAAACATCATTGCGCAACAGATGGCTCTGTTTTCAAATAATAACAAAATAGGAATTACAACTTACTGCCAAATACCCATTTGAATAAAATTTGGATTTGTATAAGCCTTTATTCTGGGCTTAATTATTTTTTAACCCAGCAGAATTAAGTAGCCAAATGGTTGTTTTTTTTTTTAACAAAATACTCTTTTACCAGTCTCAATATGTCTGCACTAACCAAAAAATAACTGGACCCTTTAAACATAAATATGCTTGGCTATTGCCAGAATGCGTTGACGACGATTGTGGTAACACAAAAAAATACTTGCGCAACCGTCATTAAAATAACTCGTTGAAATATAATTTGAATGAGTCGAATACTATCGCTGGCAACTATCAATCTTCCAATGCTCGTCAAAATTCGAAGAAGAGATTCATACCTTCAAGTATGCATGGAAAAGTAAAAGTAAATTTTTACTTTAGTAATCGAATGGGCGATAGAGTGCCGCAAAATCGGGCTCACCAAACAATGTTCGAAATGCCAGCTGGGTACATATATCCGGCACAATTTCTAGTGTATGTTGTTAAAGTGCTTGCTAAAATTTTGTGTAGTAGTGTTAGTAATAACAGTATTCGTATTATTTAGTGCTATTTCGTGCTATTTACTCAAAATAAATGTTAGTTGGTGTTTATTTATGTATGTGTGTATATATGTGAATCAATCGACACTGTTGTTATTTTTGGATTACATACATACGTATTTGTGTGTAGAAAGAAGTATTTTAAAGTGATGTATCGTAGCTTGCTTTTTGGCGTCTCTACCATCTAATAAATCACTGTCAAATGTCATTGCCATCACTTTTGTATTAAAGAGCGTGGAAAAGTCGTTTTAAGAAGTTAATGTTGATACGAATATAAATACGTTTATTCAGTTAAAGTGAAGAAGTACAACAACATTTAAGAAAAAATATTGAATATCCTACTACACTCTGTCAAGTAGCTATAGCACATTTCGTTGTGTACTTTATACCAGACCGGGAGGATGTCAATTACAGTTTTAATTATTTTCACGTACAATTACGCAGTTTTATAAAATAAGTAAATGAAATTGGTTTTTCAATTACACATTACATATTATTATTTTTTATTCAAATATATAAAAGTCTACATAATAATTTCATACAGACTTTAGTAACAAATTTAATAATTATTTGTAACAAATTTAATAATTATTTGTAATAATAATTTTCAAAGACAAAAGAAAAATATTTAACAATTAAGAAAAATTATAATATTGCGTTTTATAACGTTTAAGCTTAAAATTGATACAGTTCATTAAAATTGGCACATATTCTTCTCAGTGGATCAGCATAAGCATAGTTCATACGAAAACATTTAATTGCCAGAGGTTGAAAGTAACGTGTAGGCCGATGTGGAACATTAAATGATATAGTTCTTAGAATGAATTCAGAGTGTATATCGCCATTAAGAATACTTAACAAAAACGTAACGTTTAGCATAGTCCTTCGGTTTTTAAGAGAAGGCAACTTACTTAGCGATAATCTTTGATGATAAGGAGGCAAATTTATTGTTGGATTCCATCTTAAGCTTCGTAGACTAAATAGCAAAAACTGTTTTTGAATAGACTCAATATGATCACTATGAACATTATACAACGGATCCCCAACAACTGAGCCATATTCAAGAATAGGTCTAACTAAGGAGTGTATAAAAGCTTAGTTACATATGGATCGATAAATTCCTTCGCTCATCTTTTAACAAAAGCAAGAACGCCTCTCGCCTTATTGACCATCATATTAATGTGTGGAATAAAACTAAGCTTAACGTCAAGCATTATACCCAAATCCAGGATGGAACAAACTAATTCCAAAGGTTGTTTGCCCAACAAAAAGTTGACACTGACGAAGTTGCCCCTGTTAAATCTCATGTGCTTGCATTTGTTAGAGTTTAGTTCCATTAGGTTTACATTGCACCAAGTATAAAAGTTATCAATATCATGTTGTAGGTAAAATTGATCTGAATTTTTTTTGTATGTAAGAAAAAATTTTACATCATCAGCAAACATAATTATGTTGCAATATTTTATAACATTTGGCAGATCATTTATAAACAAAGAGAACAGGATTGGACCAAGATGGCTGCCTTGCGGTACTCCAGAACAAACATTTTTAGGTTTAGATATGTGGTTTTTGAAAAGTACATTTTGTTTTCTATCAGGCATCAGTTTGTTGATTTTTCACGAATCCTTTAGTGACTAACGTCATTAACTGTAACAGGTTGGTAATGGTTGAGCATCCTTTTCTAAACCCATGCTGATGCGGCGATATTAAATGCGATATGTTGTGGCTTAGAAAGTTGCAGATGAATTTTTCAACAAGCTTTGGTATCGAACTTAGTTTTGCAATACCTCTATAGTTTTTTGCATGTGACTTACTGCCAGATTTGAATAAAGGAATGATATATGAGCTTTTCCATTGACTAGGAACATAGCCACATCTGATAGATGAGTTGAAGATGAAAGATAAAGGTTTCGACAAATTAGCTGCACAGTACCTCAGTAAACAGTTGGGTATACCATCCACTCCATGGTTAAAAGTTATTTTAAGTCTACTTAATTCAAACTCTATTTCAGCAGAATCAATTTCTGGAAAGTCTATTGATAGGTTTGAAGAAATTTCAAAAGGATAAGTACTGGTGTCATCATATATAGCATCAGACTACGTTGTAACAAAAAAATCCGCAAACATATTGGCGATAAGAGCGTCATCATCAGATTCACAATTTCCATATTTTATTACAAGCGGATACTCATTAGAGTTACGTTTGGAGTTTACAAAATTAAAGAACGATTTAGGATTGTTTTTAAAATTTGATTTCATTCTGATGATATAATTTTTATACAGAGTGGTATTTAACAAATTATACTCAGCACGACAAGTAGAGTACCTTGCGTAATCAGCAGTAGAATTAGAGTTTCTGTATTTTTTGTAGAGTTTATTCTTTTTATTTTTTAGACTTGATAGATGTTTAGATCTCCAGGGGGGGCCAGAGCATTTGAAGACAGTACGTTTAGGTATGCATTTTTCCATTAAAGAATAAACAGATTTGTAAAAGGTAAAAAAAAATATAATGGAAAAATTCCAATTACTAATACTTGTGATTTGTAATTAAAAAAATCTCAATTACAATTACATGGAATTTTGGTTAAAGATATTGAATTACAATTAAAAAAATTTAATTACATGTAATGACAAAGCATTCATTAAGTAATTAAAAAACAGGTAATTATTACTTTTTAGAAAATATTTAAACATAAAAATATAATTATAAATATAATTATAAATATAAAAACACAAACTTGATAATAAAGGTTCGATTTTACTGCCAAAGGGTACTAAAACGCTGTACATAGTTTGACGAAATTGGTGACCAATTTTTATTTATGGACCTAGAAATGTTCCAAAAATTGGTGGGCCCTTTTTTGAAGGGCCCATATCTCATGGGAATATCTCATTCAAACTAGCGCTTAACTTCTTTCGGCAATAATGCTGCTGAGGGTTCTTTGAAAAAAGTTTATGCAGAAAAAAAAAATAATAATTTATACCTTCATTTTTTTTTTGAATAAGAAATTTAAAAATATTTTTTGTTTACTTTTTACAGCATAACTGACAGGGACTCTTAAATTTTCACTAACAATATATGGGAAAATTGTAGCCACGGTAAAAAATAAACAACTTTTCTAAAAATACCAATACAATTTGATCATGTCTAGGCACCCTAAAGAACTCTTATATTCTTCCAATATCTCTTAATAAAAAGTACTATAATGAGCAAATCATTTAGCAAACGTTTACGAAAGGTTTTTTTTCCGAAGCGTTTTTGATTTGTTCTCATTTTTTTGTTTTCTACCTGACTACTTTGAAATGAAGCTATAGTTTGTGTTTACAAGCAAAAAAAAAAAATTCCAACCTAAATGGCACAATCGTTCTTCTTTTATCTGTTTCTAGTTTTTGTTTTACTCACTGCAAAGAGCAAAAGAAACTGAAAGCTAACGTTTCGTTAATTTTCGTACTCTGGATTGTAGTACTTTGTACTCTTTCAGCAGGACGATGAACCCACAAAGCTTGTGATTTATTTAAGAATCATAACATCGAAGATGGGTCTGCATGCTGACCAAATATCAATTCTATTAGAAATACTTAACAAGCTGGGGACAGTTGTGATTGAAGAATGGGTGCAAATTGATGATAATTTAATAGAATATTTGGTTTCTTAAATGCCAAAAAGAGTTCGTGAGTGCATCGAGAATCGTGGAGAGCCGATTATTTATTAGAATAAACTAACAAACAAAATTTAAAGCATTTTTGCTTTACAAGCTTCGCGAATGTATTAGTTATCTAAACAAACAAGTACAAAAATGAGGGAAAGTATAACCTCGAATAAGTCATATAGTTATTTGACAAGGTGTATCTTTTTTTCCTTTAATACCACATACAAAAACTATTAAATTCTTTAAATTTCAAAAATGCAAAATAGTTTTTGAACTATTCATGATTTTATTTACACTTCAATTTAATATTATTTCACAAGAAAAAAACAATAGTGCCTATTGCTAAACCATTTTTTTTTTTTGTATTATGAAAAACATTCCAGATTTTAAATTCTTTCTGAGTGAGATGCTTTTAGGAACTTCTGAATTTTAAAAAATTCTCATTTTGTTAATGTTATAATTATGAAGGAAATATTCAGAAAACACAAGCAGAAAACTCACTCAGAATTGAACGAAATAAATGTTTATATTTTTCATTTTAGCTTGCCCCTGAGTAATCAATTTCAGTAAATTTATAATTTGAGTTAATAGCACGATATTAATTTAAAATTTTATAATTTTCATTAAATATATTTATAGGGCGCCAGAATTCAACGAATAATATTCGAACATTCACAAAGATCTAAATGTTTCTGTCTGTGTGCTTCCTATTTGTGTTCGCATTACGTAAAAACTACTGGATGGATTTTAACCAAATTTTTTGGGAGGATATACCTTAGTGTCCTGATTCCAATTTAGGATACTTTTTTCCGAAAAAATATATAATTTCAACAACTGGGATATTTTCAACACTTTTATATTTTTACACACCTTTATACACTGTTATATTTCAAAACACCTTTTTATATTTGAAAGTGGTATATTTTAAAAATTTTGTGCAGCATTAGGCGCCAATTGAATAAAATTTGTATTTGATTTGTATTTTTACTTTGTGGAATTACATTGTTATTAAAATATTTTAAACACCTCTACAGATCTTTACAATAATTTTTTAAAATTTTAGAATTTTTTATAAATTTTACAATTTTATCCAGGGCTGGGTACCTCTATATAAAGTAAATACATAAACGATAACTGAAGCACTATAAAAGTAAGAGTCTTACAATTGGTGTGGAATACTTTTAAAGAAAAATCGAGAAAAATACTGTCAGGACGCCCACGACGTGGCGGGCATAGCTAGTTAAATTATAAAATAGTAAAACATATGTAAGAATAGTTTGCCTAGTGTTATCCAAAAACAGTTTGCATACCAAACCATCTCAAATCTGTTGCAGACAATGAAGACTATCACATCAAATATAAGAATCACTAATACTGTTAGTGTTTGCATAAAAAATGTATTAAAATTTCTTCATTTAAGTGATACCATATTTTTGTTTATTTATCTAAGTTTCATCATTATGGAATAGGAATGGGGAAACTATACACTTCCAAAAATGTTCTAGATATTTCGAATTTCTTTTCGGTTTATAATATAACGATAGTATTATAAAAACTGTTTTCGATCCTATTTGAACCCTCTTGGCTCCTTAATTATTAGTGGGTAGATCGACCTGGTTTCTTGCTTAAGCTACACATATTTTTGGTTTAAGTGATTTTTGACCGTTGAACAATCGTTATGGAACCATAACCTTCTAACTCAGGCCTACAATGCCACACATCTCGATTTTTATATCAAATAGATGAAATCATGAAGTTTTTAGTTATTAGCAGCGTTCAGAGTTTTTCATTAATGAGCATGAGATTTTTAAAATTTTATATATTGTTACGGTCATAAATGAACAAAAAATACCCTCCCCGCGGTCACATATATATGAGTGTAACTGTTTCTTTTTTTAGCATACAAACATACATACATACATACAAAATATGTGGATATACATACATACATACATACATATATACATACTTGCATACATTTATGCGAATGCTTAGGCGAACATTTTCCTCGATATTTTCATTTATGAAAAATTAACATACAGCAGCACTTGCCTAAAAATCAAAATATTTTCTTATTTATTCACTTTTGAATGGAAAAAATAAATCTTTTCACTCATAAATGAGCAAACATAAAATATTTTCTAGTCTCTCACTCATGTATGAAAATAAGCAACAAAAACTAAACTATACACACACACCACTGAGCAGAGATTGAGCATTACGGTAGTCTGGTTATTAGTTAGGATTAGATATATTTGCTTCGGATAATTTGATTGTATTTAAGTCATTGATTGATTGGCTTTACCCTCTAAATATTTCATATGCAACATTTATACTCTTACACAAGAAGCTATGAGCATACTTTAACACTGAGTGGTTTATATTTAGGTTGAAGGACGCAAACGCCTATGCTTCCTAGAAATTTTAAGTTGTGACTGTTTATGATTCAGCATGCAATAGATTTTGATTACGGATATGGTTACTTAGTTTATTACGAAGTAAGGGATCGCCTTTTAGAAAAAATTCTTTATAACTGTTATTATTATTAATGCAGTAAGAGTCTAAATATTTACTAGCTAATGCTGTGGTCATTTCACCATCCTTAAATGGATGTTTTCATAAGTTCTTATCTTTTACTTTAATTGCTTCTCATTTGCATTATCTCTAATCAACAAACAACTTCCAAGTCTAGTAACCAACTTCCCTCTTAACACTCAACACTTTAATCAAAACCTATAAAACAAAAGAATCTAGTAATAGGTATCTCTTTATAATCAAAGGAAATAGATCTTAAAAAATATTGTAATAAAATATGTGGCACGTGCAGCAAATGAAAACTGGTGGTGTAGAAAGTCAAAAAATTTATATTTAAAATGATATGAGCATGAAAACAATTCCTTGTGGAACAAATTTAATAACTTTTTAATACAACTATTGCTACTAAAGTCATTTGTACTTGATGATAAAAATCTTTAGAAATCCATTGAATAATTTTGTTAGTCTTGCTATTCGGCAAACTCCTCTCCACTCCAAACAGTTCGAACATAAAATAAACCAATCCAAAAGGACAAGTTTAAAGTGACTGTGGGTTTTAAAATCAATAAATAAATAGTTGTTTGATAACAAAACGCAAACTTTTACAATAGTAATAACTGAGAAACAATTAATGGTAAGACAAAAAAAAAAAAAAAAAAAAAATACTCACCCCAAAATATGGATAAGACAGGAGAGAAAATGTATGGAAAAAAATAGATCAACATTTTTTTTGTAGATCATAACAGCATTTTCCTTTAACATTTTTTTAGTTATAGGCCAATCCTCTTGCAAATTATAAGATGTAAAACTCTCAATCACTATCTCACAGTAGTCTCATAATGAAGTTGAGCGGATAGAGAGGAATTTAATACTTTTAAGACTCAACACAGGACAAATATTTTCACCAAATTACGTATGTGGCGTTAACTCCCCGCAAAGACCCTTCCACTCACTCTCAATGTAGGAACTTTCAACTCGAATCTACACCAGTACTCATTCATTTCACTTTCCTTTCATCTCCTAAGTTCTGGTCCGAAAATAAAAATGGATATTCAAATCAGACAATGATTTTCTTTAGAGGCATGTTACCATGGCATTTAGTCTTGTTAGTCTTTTGACCTCATTATCTGATGGTAACTAATATTAAATATGATATTTAACCTATTAACAACGAATGGGTATAAAAATACCCAAAAATAGAGATGTTTTAAAAAAATTCTAACTTCAATCAGGAGAGTGTTATCGCAAATTTGTTTTCATAGATAGGAGGAGAAAGGATGGAAGTAGCTTAAAAATGGACAGCCATATATCATTATGTCTTGAAGGAAATTAGAGGGTAAAAAGTTGGCAATTTTACAAAGTAAAAAAAATTTCAATAATTCGCTCTGGAAAATTTGAGGAGTTTACTTTATAAAAATTGTTTTAGGTCATTATAGCCTTAGATGACCTCTATCAATAGAAAAAAATCAAAGTGATAGGCCCAATTCTCTGGGCTACAGGTTCAATTTCATAGTATGGGTATTTAAATAAGGGCTTCTAAAATATCAAAAAGGATTTTGATTGTTCAAGCAAAAATGCGTTTCTGTAGGGTCTTATTATCTGTATATTTATATTGAGAAATACTTGTCATATAAGAGATTGATTATTATTTAAATTTTTTTACTTTACCAATGTTGTTTGGTGTGCCAGCATGAAACTGTGCTAAACGATCTTTTGAATGTAAGCTCGCATTGCATTTTGATAATCCATGCTTAGTTTTTCCTTCACATTGCCCACAGCGGCCGCGTTTGTCAATTTTGTCAATTCGCTTTGTCATCATTGAAGCATTCGTCACAAGTTTGCTCAAGCACTGCCACTATTTTCAGATATGGTTATTATTGCTTCAGCGATAATAATCCGAAAACCGAGTTGACTCATGGGTGGGACGTCTTCAACTTTTCTGCAGATTAGTAGCATTAGTGAGTAACGGCCTGTACCATTTCTTTCCATACACATTTCTCCCAGACCACAATCAGGGCTATTGTTGGCAGAAGCGCCAGAATAAAAGAGTGACAATATCGTGTCGCTGAAGCTAATACGAAATCGTATCGGTAATTGAAGTAACGAAATCAGAAACGTGTTTTTGTACAAGATATTTATTGGTACTTTCGACAATCATATTCATGACTTCTTCATCGAAAACACATTCCCGTGTACGAACCTACCGAAGCCAAAAATAGTTCTAAATATTTTTCACACAACTTAGCAACTGTCTTGTATAATGCTTTTGAACAATCTATTCATTGCCGAAAGGTTGCTTATCAAAAATGTAATTATCCGCTTTACTCCATTTAGGCTTATTTCCTATTGGGGCACCCTTTGACTTCGATGTAGAGGTTGCAGATCATTGTCCACATCGAAAGGATCATAGTTTGTTTGCATTACTCCAGAAAGCATTGGTAAATTCACGCCATCATCCTTATAAATACAATCAATCTTAAACTGGCCAGGCATTTCATAAAAGAAAATTGAGGTTTGTCATGAATAGTTGGGCTATTATCATCTTTATCTTAACAGTTACGAATATCGTCGACCTTATCCGGTGGAGTTTTGACACAAATTTATTTTGTCTGGCCAGGCCCAGGCCATTTTATTCCTCGTCACTTATCCTATTTACATTTACATCTGCTCGTAATTCAGCTTCCGTTAAAAATTTACGCCCAACCATTATAAGGGGTGATCCATTTCGAGGATCCCTACTTTTTATAGAAAAAAAAAAAAAAAACACAGAAGATTCAAATTTAATGGAGAATGTTTATTATCATTTAAAAGGACAATTTTTTGGCTTTTTTTTTTTGAAGATTATGTCTATCAAATCTTGGCCGTTGCTATGTCGCAGATGGTCCATCCGTTGAGTCCAATTTTCAATGACTCCTTCGAGCATTTCGACTGGTAACTGGCGAATGACACGCGTCATGTTTTCCTCCACGGCCTGAATCGAAGCGGGTTTGTCCGCATAAACCTTATACTTTACATATCCCCACAGGAAAAAATCTAACGGTGCGCACTGAAATGTTCAATAAAGATAGCTGAGATCGCGAGCTTCAATTTCAGACATCAAATAGTTGGTTATCATGGCACGATAACGGTCGCCATTGACGGTTGCGTTCGCATCGGCATCATTTTTAAAGAAATATGGACCGATGATTCCACCGGCCCACAAACCACACCAAACCGTTGTTTTTTCTGGATGAAGTGGCAGCTCTTGAATCTCTTCAGGTTGCTCTTCGTCCCAAATGCGGCAATTTTGTTTGTTTACATACCCATTGAGCCAGAAATGGGCCTCATCGCTAAACAAAATTTGCGTCGAAAACGTCGGATCTTCTTGGAACTTTTAAAGGGCCCATAGAGCCCAATACAAAACAAACATAGCATGACAGCATAACACGACTCACACGTGTTCTGTTCAAAAAAGGCTATTGAAAAAAGTATCTCTACTTGAATCATCCTATATATTACTGAATATATTCAAAATGGAATGAATAGTGAAGTAATATAAATAATGGTGAAGTATCAATTTACACCACAACCTTGCTCTTACAAAAAAACGGGGAAGTCCCAAATTCTTTATTTTCATGCCACATATCTTCTATACATATACATATAATAAAATAGTTACTCATTTCCGTTTGTCTGTCTGCTTTTCTTTTGCGTTCATTCATCAAAATATAAATATATCGTTGACCATATTTTTCATAGCAATTGGGTATATTTTCTATATGTAGAAGAAAATTACACAATTTGTGTAATTTTCGATACATTCTCTTACTTCTTTAAAGTTTTTATATATGTAGACATTTTTCTCTCTTCTTTTTTATGCAAGTAGTGTGTCATCAGTGCAACGTTTTGCGTTTCAATTTTTGAATTGTTATACAAAATGGGGAAAAATTAGCAAAAAAAAAAAGAAGCACAATCGTCTTTAGTTGAGTTGATGTTTAAGCATGTATGTCGCTTTTGTGTGTTTTACTTTATGTGGCTGTGGCTGGATGTGTGTTTGCATTTTTAGGTTCCGTTTTAACATTTGTGGGTCATAATTGCAATTTTTCTTCGTCGCGTCACGTCACCTAAACATTAATTGCATTCTTTTGTGTTGAAACTAAAACTAGGATAAATTCTTTTGTTTTCTTCGCCTTTTCAATTTTTATCTTCTTGCTTTCTTGTTGCTTTCGCAGTTTGTTTTTGTAAAGAATTGTTGAGTGTGGGTAGTGTTTTTATGGAAGAAGGAGTGTTTAATTGTGTGAATATATTTCTAACTTTCATATCTGTTACTTTTGCGTTAGGAAAGTAGAAAAATAGAACATTTGTTTTTTTATTTATTTGGTTTTATTGTGTCTTTTTTAGATACTCTAACGCTGTGTATAATTGAACAAGAATTTTTCTATATTCAAATACGAAATAAAACAAATATCACTTATTCAATAAAATCATTACCAAAAGAAACAACTTTAAAAAATACGAAAACTATTTTAAAACGCATTTAAAGTAGAATAACCAAATGAGAAGTTGTACTCAATATTACTAAGAGGGTTATCGTGTTTTTTATTTTTATTTAACCTAGTTATTGCATTTGTAGCTAAGTATTAAAACTTTTATTGTTTCGAAGCATTTATAAATATAAATTCTTTAAAAATAACAAAAACAAAAAAAAAAAAATATACGCAGAAAATTGGGGAGTTTTAACGGTCATGAATTACTTCGCAAGTCCTAAAAGTATTCTTACACTCACACAAAATCATAGAATATATGTTTATGCCACCTAAATAGACCTTAACAATTAATGAATAAAGCCCAATTTTTTATTTGTATTTAATAAATCGCTACAAATTTAAGCTGGTACGTTATTGTAGCCGCAAATTTGAAAGTAAACTTAAAATTATTTCAAATTTAAAATACAAAAGTTTAATTTACGTTTTGGTTTCGGTGATAACTTCTCCCGATTTATATTGAGTTTTCTCAGGAATCGCACTATACGAGTTGTTATAGATGGGATTTCATCAAACGAGTTCAAGATTAATTCAGGGGTACCACAAGGCTCTGTTCTTTCTCCTACCCTATTTCTTATTTTTCTAACTGACCTTCTTTGTCAAACTTTCAACCCTATATACTCTTTCGCAGATGACATTCGTATTGCCATTCGTATGCATTTAGTAATAGACCGAACCAGTTGAAGGTGCGGTCGAAAAGGCACCACCATGAATGATACGATCAATCACGATCTCATAACAATATCCGAAAGGGGTCGTGTGAATAGAGTCGATTTTAACGCCCGTAAGACTCAATGTTGCATGCTTAAGCATAGGCGTACGTTCGGAGATGATGCTTCATCTGTTATTATGGGTGACATAGATATTAAGGAATCGGAAGTTCTTGATGTTCTTGGCATGAAAATCCAGTGTGATATTCGATGGACTTAATGCATTTTCCAAGTCTCTAAAGAAGCTTTCAAGTGCGTCGGTTTCCTAAAACGGTGTAAAAGATACTTCACTCCATCCGATCTTCTTACTATTTATACCACCTATATCCAGCCGAAAATGGAATACAACTCTCATGTATGGGCCGACGCGCCAAAGTCTATTTTGGAGCTGCTCGACCGCGTACAAGAGAGGGCCAAGAAGCTCATTGGTGACAGTATGGTATCCAACTCCATTGATTCACTTGAACATCGCCGCAATGTGGAGTGTATGGTTTGTGCTCTAATGAAATTAAGAAACTTGTTCCCGAAACCTGCTCGATTTTACGTTTGAAACACTTTTCGTTTGGAAAGCATCCATTTGTGGTTGAATGGCCAGTGAATCGCAGTACGTATTACAAGGAAAATTCATTTTTAGCAGAACTGTTCGTATGTGGACTAAACTCCTCTAGAGGTCTTTCCTGTCACTTACAATGTAGGAAAATTCAAATCGAATTTCCACAAACACTACTCCCTCCCATAACCTAATTTCCTACTTCTGGCACAATGTATTGCATGAATAGGGGTTATCCCCTGAGTACTGGTCCAAAAAAAAAAGCGCAAACTCCCGCTTAAATATTTAATTTTATTTTAGTTCGTCAGTAATTTTCACACTATATTTTGGATAAACAAAAATGTTGTTATTGTAACCAGAGTATAAAAAGAAACAAAACGTGCTATGCCAAGATACAAACTTTTCAATTTGTATACCCTTCACTACAGATGGAAAGGTTATAGATAAGTTTGTCATTCCGTGTGTAATTTCTACAATATTCATTTCCGACCCCATAATGTATATATATTCTGAATCCTTATACATAGAGAAGTTGATTAAGCGATGTCCATCTGTCCGTGTTCGGGTAGTAATGTCATTTGCCAAGGCACCCGCAGAGGTGCAACAAATTCAAGCACACCAATCTGTCAGGCATAGTTTCGAAAATTTTCAGATTGCAATTCAGCAACATGGGATCATTACTTTGGAGGCTGCGAGCCAAAAATCACGACCACCTATATTTTTTCACGTTACTTTTTTAATTTTTTTCGGCTTTAATGATTCTCTTTTGCCTTCTTTGTCAAATAAATATTATACTATGACAGGTTGATCGCAAAGAGTGCATACAGACCTCGGCTGATCAATAAGGGGCGATTTTTGTTTGTTTTTAGGTTGGTAGGGTTTTTATGCTTTAATTTGTATTAAATATCTTTATAGAAAGCAATACACATAGAGGTAGCCAATGGACCCACAGGGTACCCACTGGTAAATAAGAGCACTTAAAGGTCACATAGGGGGTAAATATAAGAAAAATTTTTTTAAGGATTTTTTTTTGCTTTAGTCTGGCCATTCTAACTTAATATAGATTGCATTAAAGTCCTAAATTAAACAAAAAATACTTTTTCTTTAAATATTTACAAAATCTTTACACAACATTTGCAAAAAGATATTTTTACAGAAAAATATATAAAATATATATGGGCTCTATGGGCTCTTGAAAAGTTCCAAGAAGATTCGACATTTTCGAGGCAAATTTTGTTTAGCGATGAGGCCCATTTCTTGCTCAATGGGTGTGCAAACAAACAAAATTGCCGCATTTGGAACGAAGAGCAACCTGAAGAGATTCAAGAGCTGCCACTTTATCCAGAAAAAACAACGGTTTGGTATGGTTTGTGGGCCGGTGGAATAATCGGACCTTATTTCTTTAAAAATGATGCCGGTGCGAATGTAATTGTCAATCGCGATCGTTATCGTGCTATGATAACCGACTATTTGTTGCCTGAAATTGAAGCTCGTGATCTCGGCGACATTTGGTTTCAACAACACGGCGCCACTTCCTACACATCGCATCAATCAATGGATTTATTGAGACAACATTTCGGTGAGCACATAATCTCAAGTTTTGGGCCGGTCGATTGGCCACCAAGATCATGTGATATCACACCGTTTTTCCTGTGGGGATATGTAAAGTCTAAAGTGTATGCGGACAAACCCGCTTCGATTTAGGCCTTGGAGGAATACATCACGCGTGTCATTTGCCAGTTACCAGTCGAAATGCTCGAAAGAGTCATCGAAAATTGGACTCAATGGATGGAACATCTACGACGTAGCAACGGCCAACATTTGATAGACATAAACTTCAAAAAATAAATGCCAAATAATGTTCTTTCAAATCATCATACACATTCTCCATTAAATTTGAATTTTCTGTGTTTTTTTTTTTAAGTAAAGAACATCGTAATGGATCACCACTTATATATCATTATTTATTTCTAGTAACGCATAATTCCTTTACAATTTTTAAAATTTTCACATGTATGTAATATAAATACATAGTTTGACTAATAAAATTACAAATTTTTAAAATTTTATATAAATTTTAAAAACTTATCCAGGAATGGGTATCCTATATAAAGAAAAAACATAGACCATAATTGAAGCACTATAAAGGTAAGAGTGTTAAAATTTGATGCGATAAATAAAATCATTATCAGGATACATACGACGTGGCGGGCACAGCTAGTTTTTTTTTTATAAAACGCAAATGCAATTGCGAAAACCTTATAATTTAATGAAATTCGATGCTCAAGCTGTTTAAAAACCGATCTAAACAATTTTAATATTTAATCATTTAATAATGATTACATTCCACTGAATAAATTTCTTTTGTTGGCAAATGAAATCTTTCTAAAATCTATTGTTTATAAATTCAAGAATTTGGGGTTAACGACCTAGCTTTGTTTTTGCTTTATTAGCTTCAACTACACTGGCACTAATGCACTTAAACAAGTAACACTTTGTTGTTGGCATTTTTTTTTTGTTTATCAAGATTTTTTTTTTTGTTTTTATTTATGAGATTTAGTTTTGGTTTCATCTGATTACGAAATTTTTTTTAGAACAAAAACAAAATTTTAACTGCCATAGGTTGACTCTTAGTGTTTATTCTGCTATTTTTTTTTTGTTCTTATTAAGGGTGTTTTGTTTTCATACACAAACAAGTACAACACATACATAAGTATACAAACAGATATTTGTACGAGTATACAAAAGGGAAGTTAAAATGCCAACGTGATTTTGCAATAACAACAATTACTTTAACAACAACAACAACAAAATAAACAGAAAATACAATAAGTGTAATAAAAATTAAAGGTCCTTTGAACGTTTTATTTTTATTTTTCTATGTTCGCATACGAATACTGACGTGGTGGTAAGTGAGTTAATTAACATCATAGATACTTTTCGTCGTTTATACTTATAACAATTGTTTTATTTTTATGTAACACTCTTGTTGATGTCGTTACATGTTAACAACATTTATTTGTGCCTAATCAAGAGGGTTTCAACAATAGCAATTGTTAATTTGAATGAATGGATATCCTTCTTCTCTTTCCTTCTGTCTAATCCTCACTCTATTACTCTCAAGAAAAAGTACTATTGTTGCGGATTGCTTAGCCAATATGTGAAATTGTAACTTAGGAATGTAAAAAGTTTTTTAACTTTAATAGCATTTAGCCACAAATCTTTTGTGGCATACTTTTTGTGTGGAGGGGCCTGAGGGTTTTTTTTTATTTAATAGCCTTTAACATTATGAGAAAGTGGAATTTTAGTTGTTATTTATTTTAACGTAATTAAAGAAATTTTTGTTATTTAAGCCATTTAAATTTAATAATCTACAAATTGATAAAAAAAGCTTAATATTTTCCAGTTAATTTGTGTTTTGGTTATAATTATTAAGATTTTAGAATATAATAATTTTTTTTTAACCGACTTCAAAAAAAGAAGGAGGTTATCAATTCGTCTGAATGTTGCTTTTTTATGTTTGTGCCCGCAGAACTCAGTCATTTCTGAACCGATTTTCTTTATTTGAAAGGAAATGCTTACAGATTGGTGCCATTTTAAGAGAAGTTCAGAATTTTGAAAATTAAAGGGTGTACCCATACAACATACTTGTTTTTTACGTGTATTATGAACCGTAAAGGGCATCCTTATAAAATTTTAAAAAACTGTATATCACTATAGCTGCCAATAACAGAAATTAATAAAAAAATAAACTTAAAAATTAAAGGGTGTCCCCATATGTGACATCAATTTAAATATATGAGCCATTTGAACCATTGTAGACAATCACTTGAAAATTGAACTTTTGAACCGTTACAGAGAGACGGTTAAAATTTACAAAAAACCTGTATATCTAAGTCCTTTATAACATCAAGTATATAATTTTTGGAAACTAAAGGGTGTCCCCATAATTGATATAATTTAACCTATCTAGCCCTATCTTTTGAACCGTTATAGACAAACACTTGAAAATTAGACAGAATCTCCACTACTATGTCCCGTATAATAACATTTATAAATATTTAAAATTTTAAAGGGTGTCTCAATAGTTGATGTAAATTGATGCATATGGCCAAACTTTTGAACCGTTTTAGACAGACATTTGAAATTAACAAAGAATCTGTCCTTTAAAATAAGTGTTTAATTTAAAATTGTACATTAAAGGGTGTCCCCTAGGTGATATTATTTAAGCTATATGGCCATATCTTTGGAACCTTTACTTTTTATTACTGTGTCAGTAATAATAACTGTAAACAAATAAAGGGTGTCCTCATATCTGACGTAATTTGTCGTTATGGATAGACATTTGAATGTAGAGAACGTATATTACTTGTCCGTTAGAGCAAAAAGTATAGGAGTATTTGATTTGCGTACTATTTCTTACAGATTACTTCCTTTTAAATTTTTAGTTTAGAATTGATGCACATATATTTGTTTTGTAGTCGGTTTTTTTTTTGCAAGAATTATTATTTTATTTTATTTAATTTATGGTAATTTTACATAAATGTCACAGATATAAATGCAAAATTGTGGAACCCTAAATAATATTTTTTAGTCAGTTTTCATAACCTTAGCTTTTAACTATCAAATTGTACTTTTAAAAAATGTCGTTAAAATATTTATTTCAAAAATTGTTTAAATTAATATTGTAATTTCACGTGCTATTCACGGGAACTTCTAAAAAAATATTTTATATATTAATTATATATTATTTTTTTTCACTATTTATCTGCCGCCAGCAAGTTATTTACAAAGCAGTCATAATGGCTAAAAAGTGCGCAAGGATAACTAAACTTCCATCTTTAATCGTCAAATCGTTAAATTGTTTACAATGTCTTAATATAAATATACAGCGAGTTTCAATAAAGCAGCCAACTAAACCTCCATGGCTCTTGAATAAATCATCTTTCATTCTAACATAAGCAGAAATACCGAAACACTCAACCCCTGCTGTTGTATATCAACAAATGTTTCACAACATTGAAAACCAGCTACGTCAATATTCTAGTCTTTTGTATACGGATGGCTCAAAAACTAACGACAACACTACATTTGCTTTAGTCAATGATAACGGATTATTTATATGCAACGGTTTTATAGACAACTATTGCTCCAACTTTAGTGCCGAAGCTGTCGGACTATTCGCTGCTATTGATTATGCCTCTAATACAGAAACAAAATTTGTTATTTGTACAGATAGACAAATAACAAATTCAAAACCTGCTAAATCCTCATTATGACTCAGAACTTATTAACAGGATACGAAATATTTGTATTCAACATCCTCAAAAATTCAAAATAATGTGGGTCCCATCCCACGTTGGTATACCCGGTAATGAAAATGCTGATCTAGCCGCAGAAGAAGCCAGTAGAAGACCACTGATAAAATACCCAACTTGGGAAATACACGATATCCTTAATGTCACCTCTTGCTATCTTAAAACTGAACAATGGTGAACTTATCAACACAGTTACAGAACCTTAAATCCACTGGGGGATAAACCAATCTACCCAAAAACAACACCTGAAAGAGAAACCAACACATACATTCGCCTGAGATTGGGTCACTGCAAATTTTCCCATACACACCTCATCGAAAAAACAGCTCTCCGACACTGTACAACGTGTGACAAGAAATAAGATGTTCTTCACATCCTAGACAAATGCATTTGCTACAACACTATCCGATCTAACATCTTCGGATCTAATCTACCAACTGATCTCCTAAAAATTATATGTGATACAAACATTAGGCTAATCTATAAATACTTATTAAAAATAAACATGATTAACAAAATGTAATTATTTGTAAACGACGTACCGTAAACGGGTTAAAAATTTGTCATACAAATTTAATTCTCAGAAATTTTTTATATTTTTTCTGATTTTTGTTTTTATCTTTAAAAACATCACCACAAAAAGGTTGTTTGCCAATGTGGCCAATAATGATAATGCTTTTTTATAATTTAATCATTAATTAATGGTAATGATTTTGTTTTTTAAATAATTACTAATGAAACTTTTTCATTAAAAAGCATTACCATTAATGAAAACAATGGCAATGAAAAAAAATTTATTAGCATTATTTAGAATTCTATGCTAATGAAATTGTCAATTAATTACTCAATTTAATTAATTAGTCCCATGTATGCCAGCTAGTGGTGGATTATCTGATGATCGACCAATAGAAGCAATATTCCTGCTTCTTAGTCAAACGTAACCACGATCATGCAGGATGTTACGGGCCAGCCGATTAGGAGGCGTTTCAAGCTTGTTTATATACACTGCTGCATGTTTCGCTATTACTGCCTTAAGTAGTGACACGTTTAGGTAATTGTGGATATTCGGGTTATTATTATATCTACGTAAAATCTTATTTTGGCGCTCCTTGAAGTTTTTTCTATATTTGAAACTGAGGCAATATAACTGAGAATCATAACACCGTATTAGTTTAAGAATCGAAGTATTTAGTAAGAACTTGTTATCTGTGCTAAGGGTTGAGTTTTTGCCAATGAGCTAATTTATTTGCACTGATTTTAACTTCATTTAAATTAGTTTTGCTTCAATTCAACTTTTCCAAGTTAAGGGTCTTCCGAGGTATTTTATCTCTGAGTGTTGAAGAAAGGTTGGTTGTTTATTCGAACTCTACGAAGTATATAACTACACTTTTTTAAAATTAATTTTTATTATCAATTTTTTGCAGCATTCACTACACAAATAGCTTTTTCATATCTAAATCTTGCAAAATGTGATGTACCCGCTCGCAGTTTCATTCTCCGAACGACCAACAACATTTCATGGATATTACCAACTTTATATCGCAAGAGACAACTGCTTTTGAGCGATGTGAACAGACTGCTTTTGGCATGATTTGTGCTAGCACAATCACAACTGTACTCTTTATTTACATCACTTCTTAGCAATTAAATATGATAATATTTAGCAAGCCCTACTTTGGTTTCATTTCAGTTAAAATTAATGAAGATGCCTTCTTTTAATGTCTGTCAAAAACTAACTAATAGAATCATATTTTATATAAAATTCGACAAAAGTTCTGTAACAGATAACAGTTAAAGGGATCAGTGGCCGTTGGTTAGTGGATACAAGGATATGATTTGCAGTAGCCCAGTGTACTGTCAGTAGTTCAACTAATAGTTATATCTTGTGTCTGCTAGTAGGCTGACTACTAAGTCAGATGAACTCTGGATACCTATCGACCTCCGCTTTTCTTTATTTTTTTAATATCTATATGTTTTTAATATAATATGAATCTATGTCTGTATAAATCAAAAAGAAAACTACGGTTTTTAGCCGCATGAATACCTCTCGACTGTTACCAGCAGACACCTGCCGGGGGTTCCAATTGTCACTGCAGGAATATGGCAAATGCTTTGACGCGGTCCACTCGGGGAAAATAGGGGCACCAGACGCTAGGGTTCCTAGAGCCTAAATCTGGAAGAAAAGGTCTGTGAGTAAAATCACGGGTTCTCTTCGAGGCCCGACCAGTGCCCAAAGGACTGCTACCACGGGAATCGGTGGCCCCACGGAGAGCCTATCCTCTCTGTGACCGGTTATTTGTGAGGTCCCCTTCGGGGGTACACGTGGTGGTTGTGGTTTAAGATCGATTTATGTAGGTATGGTGCACGGTCGATCAAGTGTGCTGTTGCACTCTCAACAGACGGAGTTTGGATAGTCTCCAAACCCCTAAGCAAGAGGTTATAATGTGGATCTAGGCTTGCCTTGGAAAGGCTTGCCATATTATATAAATTGCTAATCATTGTGACTGTATCACACACAAAAAGCGATTGGTGGCAATCGTAAAGTGTTGTTATGCTACACAATGGGGGCGCTAGTCTACGCCTAAGTTTCACTCGGTGGTAAGACCACCATACTCACGTTAATCTTGTTCCACAATTGTTACCAGCAGACAGTCCAAAATCACTACAGTTGCCTGCAATCCATGAGGACTGAAGGAGAATAAATCAGACTTATCAAGTTATTGGTCTGCTTCGAAATACCCACTTGATGAATAATATTAAAGAGTGCAGTGTTGCATTGATAGCACTGTCCAACTGCATTTTTGGAACAGAATAGCGACCCTACAATTCTGAAAGGGTATGTTGAGTAGATCATTTTTTTAGAACAAACTTATGATCCACCACGTTTGAGTTTTTTTTTTTTACAGTGGGGCAAAGTTTTCATTTTTTGGTCGAAGGGAGCATTATACCATATGAAAAAATGCTGTAAGTTAATGTCTGAGAGAATTCTTATGTTCAGTATTGTATTATGGAATTGTATGAGGATTATTTTTGTGGAAGATCTTAACCCTCTATGGGTCAATTTGACCCTTTTTTCGTTTTTTCTATATAAATGATCTACTCAACATACCCTTTTAGAATTATGGGGTCGCTATTCTGTTCCATTCAAAAAGTCTTAATTTGTTGGACAGTGTAGTTACTGCGCTGGAAATACAAGCAGTCTCGTCATTATCAAGCTGCCCTTGTATTAAAGTGGGCCAAACAAGACGATATTGTGAAAAGAAAAATTTATTTTTTTTTTTCATTTTACAGTCTTTTCATTAGATTAATAATTAAAAATTTAAATTCCGAAAATAATTTTATAAATAATATTGTAAGTTAAGTGAATAAATTCGGTTTCAATTGGCAAAGTAATCTCGTATGATATAGAAAAGTACTTTTAAATCAATATTTCTCAAACTTTTGATGAATAATAAATAATATTAGTGCAGCAGGATACTAATAAAGGAAACTACTTTTATATTATTTTGTAGGGTGATACCGAAGCAGACAAATTTCTTAATGGGTCCCTTTTCAACCTCCTACGTTCCTCAATGATTTCTGGTATTCGACTAGAAATTTACGAATACCTTACATTCATTGAGTCTCATGCTATCACCAGCCTTTTACTGTCGTCTGTAGACCAGCAAAGCCTAGCGAGCTAAATGTGATGAGCTTGCAGAGTTTCCATAAGGAAATTTAAACAAGTATGAGTAAATTGTTTAACATATTAACAATGAACTTGGGCGAGTTCAAGCAGTTTTATGCTTTAAGTTCGAGTGTAGAAACAAAAACCAAACAATTTATTAACAACATTAATTACGTTCATTTTCGTCTTTGTTTCTTAAGAAATACAAAAATAAAAACACTAGTGCAAGCAAAACTAAAGCTTATTCAAAAGTTCTACACAACCTACATACTAAACAAGAAACTACGGCGGTCACTAGTATAAAAAGTTCATTTTACTCAGTCAACTCATTGCGTTTATGATACGAACGTGGATGTTTGTGCACTAATAGAATATTAAGGGTAGGCATGTGTTCAGTTAGCTGGTTTATGTTTAAGTGCGACCACTTGCTCATGAGCTTATGAGCATACCAACCCATTAGATGAGCTTGCTCATGCTCGTCTGTTTAGTGATTTGAAAGCTTGAGGAAATATTTTATTGGTGAACATAGGTAAAGGTAAAATAAAAAGATCAATTCCATTTCCAAAAGATGATACTTCATAACATCAAGAAATAAAATAAGTTTTATTTTAGCCACTAGCAGAAGGTAACATTTCTCTTCATGATCCATCATCCAACGTCGTCAATTCCCTTTTTCGCTTCTTTATAAATTACCACCTGTATTTAGTTTTAATTCTGCCAACTATATGCCATCCAGTAATGAAAGCAACTTGTTGAAAAAAATAAATGCTTTTAATTCCATGCAGTAGTTACTGAATATGAGCTCGAGCCTAGTTGGAATTATTTAATTAAATGTTAATGAATGAAAACGACAAATTAATATTAATTACAGTTTTTGTAAAATATAGCAATGAGTTTTCTAATGCTCTTCTGTACATTTAAAAATAATTTTAACATTTTATAATTTTATAATTTGGATTCAAAAACTGCTATTTAACATTTAATACCGAAAGGTGGTGAAATGTTAAAGCACATAGTTCATTTACCACTGTATTCCTACCAACTTAACAGTCTGTAAATTGCATGATGTTAATGTTAATATCCTTACAACAACTGCAACAAATTTAACATTAAGGATTCTAACGGTTAAATGTGTTCAGTGTTCGTGTGGTTTTATAAACGAGAGTAGACTTGAAACATAAGTTTACAGTTTCGTTCACGTTTTCTAAGCCAACAACATTTTTGTTGTCGTTGTGGAGGTTGACAATGTAAAATTGAAACACAATTTATTTCAATCCACTACGGCACTTGTTCAGTTTCGTGTTTAAAGTGCGCTCGTATGGATGTAATAAAACGGATAAAACGGGCGCGTTATGTTTTAACATACACAACGTGAGTGTTTTGGTGATTTAAAAAGAAAAAGAAGTTTTCAAAAAATGAAATGGAAATAAAAGAAAATAAGTTGAATAAATAAAAAATGTGTGAAAAGCTAAAATGAAATACCGCTAGAAAAGGGAGTTTTAATTTTCAAAAATTATATTAAAGAAATATAAATAAAAAAAATATATTTCAAATAAAAAAAAATATTAAAGTTAAATATACATACATACATATGTATGTAATTAAGAATTAAAAAAAAAAAAATCCAAAAATAAAGTGGAAAAATATTATTAAATTTTTAGTGCTAAAAAATTTTAAATTAAGAAACGAAGGGAATTAAAAATTTTTGCTGCTCTATATTTATTTTCTATATGAAATGGTAATGTTGTGAAAACAATTCATAAGTTAAAATATTAAATACAAAAAATAAAGTGTGTTTTTTATTTTAAATTGAAGTGCTATTTTTCATATTTAATCACTAGTGATCCAACTTAAGAACAGTCACTTAAATAATAATTACAAAAAAAAAAAAAAAATACTCAATCTGCAATTATTGAAAGTAAAATGTTAAAAATAATATTGTGCATGTTATACTGACATAATAAAGTAGTTGTGCCAGCAACAACAAATATACCAAATGTGTTACACTCCTCCCTACCAATTTTTTGGCTGGGATTCCTGTGTACAAAAAGCAAACTCATACAGCCAATCAACGCCCCCTCTCCCCCCTTCATACATACGCCTTACTAAAATAAAAAAGAAAAACAAAAATTGTAATTTTATGCTATAACTTCAGGCATTTAAATAGACTTAAACAGAATAAATTTGAGGAAAGAGAATTTATGATTTGCATGGAAGCTGGTTAAATTCTAGCGCCGTTGAATAAACAAAAAGGATACAATTTTGTTAAAAGTAGATAAATGCAAATTATTACAAAGAATTAATAACACTGTGCTAGTCGCAAATTTTAACAAGCTGGGCACCTTGCTGGGAAAGCTAATTCGAGTACGCAGAATTCAATGGCATTAGCCGTTTTTCAAAGTTAGCGCTTATATTCGCGATATTCGCGATTTAAAATTTGTACGCTAAAGTGCTATAAAAACGATATTTTTCTACTGTTTTGACAATTTTTTTATTTTAAATTTAGAAATTTAAGTGTCAAATTTATTGTATATTTTTGAAAAAAAAAAAAATTTTCGGCAGTGAAACTAATTGTATCAAAATGGAGCAGCACGTGCATTTTAATAATTTTTGTTATGTTTGCGGAAAACGTACAATTACACACTCTCAGCATGGAACTCTGTAAAAGCGGTTATTGACAACGTTTTAGGAATTAATCGATCTGACAACTGGCGCATTCATATAGAAAAAATGCTTACCGCTTTTCATCGTATTAATGTTAAAATGTCTTTAAAGATTAATTTTTTGCATTTTCATACCAACAAGTTTGCTGAACAAACACCAGCTGAGTCGGAAGAGCATGGAGAGCGATTTCATCAAGTGACGGCCAAACTTGAACACTGGTACGGTGGTAAAAAATTGGATTCCCTGTTAGTTGACATTTGCTGGAACTTACAAGAAGAATTGTTTGAAACAGAAGCATCAAAAAAAAAATGATTAAATGATGTGACAATAAAACACATTTGATAAATTAAAGCAAAATTACAAAAAAAAAAAACAATAAAAAAATTTCTAATAAATGAGTGAATAAACCGTGTTTTTATAATTTGTATTGATTTTTCGCGAAAAAAAATAGATTTTTGCAGAAAAAAATAAGAATGTCATGTAATCTTGTGTTTATTCAACAGAGTTGAATTGATTTAAATTTTAAAATTAGCCCAAAAGTATACTTTTTGTTTTATAACTTACAAATTTTAAAAACGGCTAATGCCATTAAATTCAGCGTACTCGAATTAGCTGTACCAGTAGGGTACCCATTTTGTTAAAAAAACGTGTCAATTTCTTGCACAGTGTAAAATAGGCACAAAATGTACAAACATTCGAATAAAATATTAGGTGATGAATAAAGACTCGATACATTTTAGGACTGATGAAATACATACAAATTCAAAAGCTTGCATGCAGAAAACAATTTCGTTACGAAAACAAATTTGTCAAATAATTTACCTGCAGTCGAGTTCGACTTATGTTTGAATAGAAAATAAAACTTTTGTTATTATAATAATGGCCCTAAGATAAATGTTTTTTAAATAAATAATTGTTTTAAGGATTTGTTTCGCCAGTAAATGAAACACTTTTGTGTGTTATTTTGGTGGAGATCATCGCACATAAGGGTATTTTGGCAATCTCTTATGGTTATGGGCTGTTAAAGCTGGAAAGTAAAAAAAATGGAACAAGGAGAAAAAAGTTCCCCTTAGAGGAACTAATCCTAGCTCTGAAAAAAATTTTTTTACGTTTTTTGCCCCGCCCCCTTTTGTGTGATGTTACATATAACATATGTACGCCTTAACTTATTTAGACCCAAATACAAACTGGAAGTAGTATCTTTATTTACGTGACTTTTACAGACTAATTAACTATTTTACAGCAAAAAATTAACAAAAAAATTTTCAGTTTTGGGTAAAAATTCCGTCCTCAACTGGCGACAATGGGTCCCAGTATGATATTTTTCGAAACTGCTGGAAAAGTTCATCCGGACTACAATAAAATAATAATGGTTATTGCATTACTTGCTAAAATTAAACAAAATAGTTTTAGCAAAATAACAGCAAAGTGCCCATTGGCTCCCCTCGGGGACACCTTATCAATATTATTTTCCCTCTCAGTCAAACATTGTTAAATACCTAATGTAATATTATAATTTGCTAAGAAAGGCTCTAAGTAAAGAAGAAAATAAATTATAAAAAGCACTTATGTAAATATAAAAAAAACAGAAGCGGAATTTTGATTTAACGCTGAGACTTTTAAAGGAATAAATTCATTCTCCGTATGCAGTACCTTTATGCAGTGTATTCAAAATCATAATTTTTATTAAGACGTCATACTCCATGACAATGCGAATTAGTATAAAAAAATAATATATCGTACCAAGAATAAATTATGTGCATACATAAAGAGGTATACCCACATGGGTGCAGAGGGCGTAAATTTTAGTGTTTTTATCGGCAGGAAAAGGCATTATTATAGTCCCACCCCCCGAATCGTCGATGTATATTTTTTTTTTCTAATTTCCAAAAAATATAAATTTTTTAAATTTTATGTCGAAGACAAGAATATTAATAAAATTAAATTTTATAATTTATTACTATATAGTATTTAATGTATCTGAAAATAATTAATTTATTCATAACCAGCTGTAACCGCCACTTCTTCAGCATCCTTAGTTTGCTTTGAAATAATTAAGATTCTTAATTTTATGGTGCTTCAGCTATGGTTTATGTAAATACTCTATATAAAGATACCCATCCCTGGGCAGTTACACAAAATCATAGGCTTTATAAAAAATTCTAAAATTTGTATAAAATTCCAAAATTATTGTAGAGTACTGGAAATAGTGTTTTAAATTACCCGCTGACAAAAAGTTGCTGCCAAGTTTGCGGTACCATTGTATAGGTAAAATTGCGTACTTTCACTACTTGTTCTCTATTTTCTCTTGGAAATGAGATATTTTTACGGCAAAAAAAATATCCTATATATGAACCATTATACTAAGGTAGCTATCCATAAAATTTATTTAAAATTCGTACCGTAGTTTTTACGTGATGCGAACACAAACAGACAGACAGGCAGGCAGAAAATCACAGTTTTATTATATTTATAGATAATAACTTATTTATAATAGTAACAATAAAAATTTATTTAAAATAATTACAAATAACTTAGAAACCAAAACGATTTTATAACTGACAAAAAGGTTTCTTACTCGTTTCTTACTTGCAAAAAATCGCAAAAAAATGGCACAAAAGAGAGCGACATTTTTTCCGCAGTCTAAAAGTAGAGATCGTAAATTTTATAGTGATATACAACATTTCTAGGACCCTCTCAAAAAACTTTTCACTTATTTTTTTAAATGAACTAGAAATCTTTTTTTTTTTTAATTTCGGGTGAAACTTGTTATCAAAAATTTAGAATAAAATTTTTCTAAAAATGAATATAAATAACTATTAATGTAGCCTTTCACAAAAAAAATCAAAACGAAATCTTTATTTGTTTAGCCACAAAGAAATATGTTGCAAAACGACAAATCTCAAGCAAAAGCCTTAAAAATTCACTATACGATGAAGAATTTTGTTGTCTGCGAGCTGCGTACCAAATTTTTATATTTCCTAAATTTAATTTTTGACCTAATGTCCTGATTGATTGGCAAAATACCCCTCTGTGCGTCGTCACTGGCTGCTTGTTTGGTATAGTTGGCAAGCGCTTTTAGGGAAGAATATCATTTCGGGCCGCGCGATTAGCATGTACTACCGAAATCGTGGCTTTGGATGTGAGAATATCATTAGCTCGCCAATCATACCACAAAAAAAAAACCGCAAGTTATTGTCACCGAAAGATATGATAACAAATTTCCATAAAGCAATTTAAAATATTAAACATTCGAAGATAACTTGTTTTCTGTTTTGAATCAGGAAAAAATATATTAGTAGTTTTTATTATATTTATAACTAGCTGTGCCCGCCATGTCGTGGGCGTCCTGATAATATTTTGCTCGTGTTTGCTTTGAAAGTGTTCCACACCTATTGTAAGACTTACTTATATAGAGTAGCACCTATAAGAGTAAAATGCAACTAAACTGAGAAGAAACTCACAATAACAGAATTTTATAGCCACACTCAAGTCATAGTATTCTTATAAAATTTTAAAAATTAACGCTAAATAACAAAAATAATGTAATCACATAATTACCTAAGTATGTATTTCACAAAATTACCAAATTATACAACACGTACGCAACTTAAAACAAATACAAATTTTATTCAATTTGCTATTTGGCATATGTTTTTAGAGCCATCTGTGTTTAAATATCAAAATTAAAGGTGCCGTTACGTGCTAAGTAGTTAAAACGATCTGCGTTTTAAAATATACAACTTTCAGAAATCAAACGTGCCGTGCTGTACTCAGCAGTACTTAGTTCCTCCATAAGATATGCTACATATCAGTTTATGTATTTTTTTACTTTATAAAAAATTAAGTATTCACATCCAGTTAGTTCAACTGCGTACTTTCACTGCTTTTTCTCCACTTTCTCTTGGAAATAAGATATTTTTGCGGAAAAAAAGGTATTCTATATTGGGACCAGGATACTTAGATACCTCCTCATCTATTACTTTTTACGTGATGGGAACGTAAATGATAACCAGACAGACAGGCAGACAGACGGAAATGAGGTACTACTTTATTTTATGTATAGATAACCATAAACACAAATTCTCTATTTCAATTACAATTTTAGACAAAGTTTTATTGGATTGAGTTTTGGCATAGAAAAATATTTACAAACTTTAAACTTTGCCTTTGCCAAGAAATTTAACTTATTCTGACTCCTTGAGATAACTTTTGCCATTAAAAAAGCATTATTTGCTAATCAATTAATAAATATTATTTGATCACAAGTGTTAAAGTAAATATAGAAACAAACAATATAAGATGTTGCCTAGTACTTGAACACAGCTCTTGATACATATTTTGGTCGTCTGAGAAGAGAAGTATAACATTTTGCAACCATAAATATAACAAATGGTCTTTTAAGTGCAATTGGTTGCTTCTATGCCATTTGTGTGTTCAGCCTTCTACAAAAATTGTTTTTCTACATGAACTTGAAATGCTAAAAGTAATGATAACTACTTTTTTAATGGTGGGTGTGGATTATTTAGGAATTTAGCATCAGACTTTATTGACGACACCCCACCAGATAAGGGTTTAAATGGCAGCTTCGATGCTATCAATACGGCTGATAAAACGATTACCAACCCAGCAAAAGATTACGTTTACTTGGAAGGAGGTTTGTAAGGGAGAGAGAAATAGACACTCCCTTCCAACCTGCTTCAGGAGGGCATGATTTTTGCGATATCGCACTATCTCTTTGCTTCATTAAATTCTTTATAAAAACTTATTCGCTTACATATCTGCTTTCGCGTAAGCGAGAGAGGTCTCTTTCTTTCACTAAATTAACGAATAAAGAGAAGTGGAGAAAAAGCAGTGAAAGTACGTTTTTCGCTATTTTTACACAATACTTTTGTACTGCTTAGTGCGGTAACCTTAATTTTTAAAGTGGAATATTTTAAACACAAATGGCACTGGCAAGAAATGAATTACTTACTGCCAAATAGCCAATTGAATAAAATTTGTATTTGATTTATATTTTTACTTTGTGGAATTACATTGTTTGCAAAAACTTAATAAAAACGATCGGTTGATTTTCTTTAGTCGGGACTTTCCCAGTTTGCTTAATTTGCCTCAGTTGTTGTTGCAGAATTTTCTTAAGTAGCTCATATCTATACATATAATAAAATAGTAACTCATTTCCGTCTGTCTGTCTGTCCTGAACAGAAACAATGGTGTTCGCATCACGTAAAAACTACGAGATGGATTTTAACAAAATTTTGTGAGGATGTACCTTAGTATCCTGGTCCCAATATAGGATACTTTTTTTCTCAAAAATATCTTATTTCCAAGAGAAAGTGAAGAAAAATTGTGAAAAACGCAATTTCCGGATTAAAGGTGCCAAAATTTTCGGTTTAAAACTGGAATATTTTCAACACAGTTTTTTTCAACACGGTTACAATTTCACCACACACCTTGTTATTTTTAAAAGTGGGATATTGAGAAACTTTTACGCAACGGATGACGCCAGTTGATTAAAACTTGCATTTTTAAATTGTGGAATTACATTGTTATTAAAATATTTTAAACGCCACTTACAGAGCTTTACAATAATTTTTAGAATTTTAAAACTTTTTATAAATTTTAGAATTTTATCGAAGGATAGGTACCTTTATATAAATTAAATACATAAACCATCACTGAAGCATTATAAATGTAAGAGTCTTTCAATTGGTGTGGAATACTTTCAACGAAAAATTTACCAAAATATTGTCAGGACGTCTACGACGTGGCGGGCACAGCTAGTAATTAAATATTTAAATTCTTATTAGCAAGCCATTTGTACATTTATTTTTTTTTATTCACATATATTTCCTTTCATAATGAACGCATACAATAATTTATTTGCTTGCATTATCAGTAATATGTTTAAAAAGCTTCCTGACAGACTGGGTTTGCAGATAACATACAACTTCTTCTTAAAGATTGTTCGATGCCTCAAATCAACGTTTTAATTAATTTAGATAATCGATTTAATTTAGCCATGGATGTAGTGACAGTGACTACGGTTACGCAGAGTTCCTTTGGCAGCACAGCCACGAGCAGCAGTTATCGCTGCTTTCTTGGATTTTGATCAAAGATTACAAACAGAAGCTGCAAGCTCAAAGCTTTCTCGATGAATTAGAAATTCATTTACGTTTTTTTTTCCAATGTTTGGTTTTTGGACGATTTTTCGTAGAGTCATTGTACATGCAGCCATAAAAAACTATAGCATGTGACTTTTTAATGAAACAAGATATGAGGATAAAACATGATTCTATTTTCTTGAAAAGTTTATAAAAAACTCAGCGAATATCTTATAATAGCATTTCGAACATAAATATTATAATTATTAATGTAGGGGGAAAATCGAAGCAACGGCAACCTTCTTTCTTTGAGTCACGTGCTACAACCAGCCTTTGAACTTGACTTTAGTGATTTCAGACTGTCAACCGGTAACTGTCGGCCTTCTTTCTCATCACGGAGTCTCTTGTGATCGCTAGCATTTGTTCAAGGCTCAGGTCCCCCATGGCATCGATATTTAACAAGCTTCTACCAGTTGTCCTGAGTCTTATGCTAGCTAGTGCTGGACATTCACACAGAATGTGCGCTACCGTCTCAGCTTCTTCCAGGCACAGTCTGCAAGTTTCATCTTCTTCGATTTTTCATCTTAGCTAGCTGATATTTAAAGTTAACGCAGTTATCCAGCTTAAGGTAGTTCTACTATATCTGAGCACCTTACTGGCTTTCTTGCCCATGGGCTCTTTGAGCACCATTCGAACTGCCTACACGTAGGGGCCTTAATCCACCTTTTCAGGTTTACTGAATTCCCCCATTGCAGAACTTTAGCTCGTATTATGTCATTACTTAGCGGTACTCTGGGTTCTAGTCCATCGAACACAAATAAGTGTGTAATATGTAAGTGTGTAATATGTAAACCACTGTGCATTATTAGATAAAAAAAATTTATAATACTCATGCTTAGCAATTTGCCAGAATCGAACTTTTTTATTGTTGAAAATGGTTCTTTAGGTCTTCGGTATCAACTTTTGTTCTTTGACTTTTTCATAATTCCGTTATTTACAAAATTACCGTTATTTTTAGGTTATTCAAGAAAATCAAAATTTTGACCTTTAATTTCCAGAATTCGACCAAATAA
Organism: Phasia obesa; assembly: GCA_949628195.1. NCBI lineage: Eukaryota > Metazoa > Arthropoda > Insecta > Diptera > Tachinidae > Phasia > Phasia obesa. The sequence continues at coordinate 25,858,194 of OX451215.1, read as the reverse complement.
TGCTTGGGAAATTTTTACAAAATCTTTTGGGGAGTATTTTTGCTGAATATATGAACTCATAGTGTTTGCAAATACAGGGTGTTTTGATACATTTTTCAATATAAAATGAGTTTTACGCCGCCTAGCGGCAATAATTTGTACTTACTATATTCAGCAATTTGAAAGCTAATTTAAATATATTTTCATTTTGAAAATCGGTTGAAAAATAACCGAATGAGAAAGAGTAGAGCTATAAAATATTTAATAGTTTCAAACTTTTTATTAAAATGTGTATGTAAATTCGTCATTAAAATTTCGTACGTAACTACATTTTTAGTTTTCCGAATAAAATTTCGGTTATTTTAATAGAAATGTATTTCAGAGAATCTTTATTTAATATACTTTTAAAAACATCAAGTTATTTTTAGTAAATATTTTATTATTTAAATTTTCAGAGGTCTACATAAGAGTGTAAATTCTTTAGTTTTTCTTTGAGTTGAGGAGACTCTAAATCCAAATTTTCACCGTGATATTTATAATTTAAACCTCTCAAAATGTTTATTTGATTTTTAAGAATTTTTATCCGATTATTCTTCATGTAATAAATTAAATAATTCCATAGGCTCCTCCATATGAATCAAATTTAGAAATAGGACTTTACTTTCCTTTTTCGTTCTTCAGCATTCAATTTTTTATTTTCCTGAAAAACCTTTTTCATTATTTTTACACCATTTTTCATATCTTACTTCGTTGGATGGAACTGCAGAATGTCAAAAAGAAAGTGAATGCATTTGTTTTGCTGACATCTGATGTATATTTCTTTATGAGGTGCCATATCCTCGTTCCCCTCCGCCATCGCAAACACTCTCTCCACATTAACATTACTGTGGAATGAGTATACATCTACAGGTCTATCGATATATCTTTTTAACATTGAATCTTAAGCAGCCGCTAAAACTGTTTGAAAAATGTCAACATATTTTTTCAAATGTGCAGTAAGCAAATTAAGCTTGTCTGTGTTAAAAGCAAATGGAAATTTGTGGGGAACTAAATTCGAGAACCATGTTTTTTTTATATCTTTGAACTCTAAATATTCGAATATTTGATACAGCACATCCTTGATTTGACTTCTTACGTTCTTTTTTAAACAAAAGTTTTTTTATGAGAGTAATTTGTTCAATTTACCAGACTTGGGGGTATCAATTATATTTTGTAATTAATGCAATTACTAATTACATGTAATTTTAATTAGAAATTTTCAATTACAATTACATTAAAATTTTGTAATTTTAATTACAATTACTTGTAATTATTAATTGAAAATTTTCAATTACACATTACCTGTTATTGTAATTTAAATGTAATTGAATTCATCCATGTTTGCAATTTACTCAGCTACCAAACTTTACGGAAAAAGTACTAAAACGGACATATTATTGATAGTACTAACGGAGATGTTCTTATCAATTATTCGTATATACTAAAAGATTAAATAACAGTAAATCCGTAAAAAATGTTCTAAACAAAAACATTGATACAAAGAAAAACAATAATAATTTTTGCAAAAAAAACCGACTTTAAAACAGATAGAAGGGCACCAATTATAAACTAAAAATGTAAGAAGTAATCTGTAAGAATTAGATTTAAACCAAATAATAGATGCGCCAAAATTAGCGGAAAAAAGTAAAGACTATGTGAATGTCAAGCATCTACCTATTACTGTTCAAAATTTAAGCTATTTTCACCAGCACCAATTATAAACTAAAAATGTAAGAAGTAATCTGTAAGAATTAGATTTAAACCAAATAATAGATGCGCCAAAATTAGCGGAAAAAAGTAAAGACTATGTGAATGTCAAGCATCTACCTATTACTGTTCAAAATTTAAGCTATTTTCACCAGCATCCGTATTTTATGGGGACACCATTCAAGCCTCTGTCTCTAACGGTTTCAAAGATAGGGTCACATAGATCAAATAACATCACCTATTCGGACACTCTTTATTTTACAGTTTTAAATTAAAGACCTGTTGTTATAGAGGACTTGGCCACAAAGATTCTTTGTAAATTTCAACTATCTGTCTATAACGGTTAAAAAGTTTAACCATATATATCAAATTACATGAGCTATTGGGACACCCTTTACATTACAATTCAAAATATTTATACTTGTTATCATACCAGAGAAAGTAGTGGATATTCTGCCTAATTTTCAAGAGTTTGTGTTTAACGGTTCAAAAGATAGGGCTATATAGATCAAATTACATAATTTATGGGCACACCTTTTAGTTTTTAAATTCAAATTGTATACTTGCTATAGTGGACTTTGCAATACAGGTTCCTTGTAAATTTCAGCTGTCTGTCTATAACAGTTCAAAAGTTTGGCCACATACATAGAATTGCATTAACTATTGGGACACCCTTTTATTTCCAAATTCAAATTTTATACTTTTTGTTATAGCGGACTTAGCAATACAACTTAGCAGTACAACTGTTCAAAAGTATGGCCATACACATCAAATTAAATGAACTATTGGAGCACCCTTTAAAATTTTGAATATTTATACATTTTATTATAACGGTAAGAGTAATCGACATTCTGTCAAAATTTCAAGGTTTTGCCTATAACGGTTCAAAAGATAGGCTCAAATAGGTCAAATTACCTCACCTATGGGGACACCCTTTAAATTTTAAATTTGTTTTTTTATTAACTTCTGATGTTGTCAGCTATAGCGACACGCAATTTATTAAAATTTTAATTTGGTGCCCTTTAGGGTTCTTAATGCACGTTGTATGGGGACACCCCATGTTAATTTTTAATATAATGAACTGATTTTAAAATGGGACCAACCTGAAAGCATAACCTTTCAAATAAAGAAAAAAAAATTAAAATCGGTTCAGAAATGGCTGAGTTCTGCGATTACATACATAAAAAAAGCAACATTCAGACGAACAGATAACCTCCTTCTTTCTTGAAGTCGGTTAAAAAACAATAACATTATAAATGAAAAACTTAAACTATGGCTTTAACGTTTTTTGTACGACACAAATTGGGCTGAATATTATGCCTTGAAATTCAACATAGTTGTTGACAACTATAATATCTAAAATTCTGCGGTGATGCTTGAAGATTACATTCCTACTTCAAAAGTTATATGTGAATGAATGTGAAAAAAAAGGTTTTTTTTTAATTTTTTCGCTTTTTTTTTAAACATTTTCCAAATTTTCTTGTAAACGAAAACTGCGATCGTCACGCACCACCGCAGAATTTTAGAACTTGAAATCATTAACAACTGTGTTGAATGGCAAGACATAATATTTAGCCCAATTTGTGCCGCGTTAAATGTAGCAGTAGTATTTTCTTGCTTCCAAGTTTTGTTGTTGCCATTTTTTTCAGTTTATATATGCAACAATAACACAGTGTAAGACGGAAAAAAATAACCATATACGGACACCACTACGTGATAAAAGACCAAAAAAAGACCCCTGTCTCCCAGTTTTGCCCAAAGTCCTCCAGGTTTTTTTTTTATTGGCCCTCAAAGATGTGGGGCCCCGATGTCGTTTTTGCAAAAAAATGATCATTTACTCAAGCTCATATTTTGCAAACCGTTTGAAATTTTGATATACTCTCTGAGGTAAAGTTGTAGCTCTTGTCATAGAAAACAAAATAAAAAATACTTCATCTTCAAGGTCAAAATCGCTAAAAACTTTAAAAAATTCAATTTTTTTACCTTTTTTCCCCTGTTCAGGTCCATAGGTAGCAAACAGTTCAAAATTCAAGGAAACAATTAACTACAAAAATTAACCTAAGATCTCAATAAACAACTTTCTAGAACATATGAACTTCCTAGGAATGATTCTTAGCACCGTTTAGGTAGCGCTTAAGTAGCCGCAAAAGTGCGATTTGCAAGTCCAGGGCCATCAACATTATAAACGGTGTTAAGAATCATTCTTAGGAAGTTCATATGTTCTAGAAAGTTGTTTATTGAGATCTTAGGTTCATTTTTTTTATATGTTAACAATTTTTGTTCTCTATGACAAGAGCTACAACTTTGCCTCAGAGAGTATATCAAAATTTCAAACGGTTTGCAAAATATGAGCTTGAGTAAATGATCATTTTTTGCAAAAATGACATCGAGGCCCCACATCTTTGAGGGCCCATAAAAAAAACCTGGAGGACTTTGGGCAAAACTGGGAGACAGGGGTCTTTTTTTTTTGGTCTTTTATCACGTAGTGGTGTCCCTATATGGTTATTTTGCCATGACTTAAAAAATTACACAGTATGTAATAATAGTAAGTGGAAGATAGCTATTTAAACTAATTATGCAAAAAATAAAAACATTAATTTTGTAGCTGTTAACATAAATATTGCGTTATATTCATAAAAAGTTAAAAATCCAAGTTTTAATGGACACCCTAAATTTCCGTTTTAGGATAAGTGAGGGACACTTTAATTACCAATTAAGGTAGCTGACTCTACCCCCAAAGCAATAAAAATCATTCGGCATTCATAGTCTGAAAATTAAAAAGTACATTTTTTTGACATATTGCATATGAGTCATGCTAACATAAAAAATTTAAAATTAAAACTTTCGGAAATTTTTATAAATTGTATTAAATGAAAATTTCTAAAAGTTCATTAATTAATTAATAATAATTTATTATACTATATTATATTAAACAACGAAATAATATGTCAATGTTACATGTTTGCTGTAAGCATTTTGCGTGAAAAAGTTTTAATTTTACGGTTCACTTGCCAAATCGATTAACTTTATTTTCTGATTTGTTTAAAGTGTTAATTTCATAACACTCTTTTAACTCTGATTTGTATTTAATAAAAATATATTATTCTGATTATCGCTATAAGTCCCGTCAAACTGCATTGTACATTGTAACTAATCGTTTAAAAGGTATTATTAATTTTATTGTGTTTAGCGTTTAAACAATTGCAGCATTAAATTGAAAACAAAATGGTAAAAGTTAAATAAAATATACATGTTTATACTCGTACTAACAGGATTATACCACAAAATTTATTGTTTGGTTTATCCCTTAGCAATATATTTAATCCTTAATCCTCCACCAGCGAAAAGGCTACATATTTGTCATACTGTGTAAAGCCTTTTTAACTATGGCTAATTGGGTGGACATTTTTTTGCCACTCTGCAGACATAGTTCCATCTTTTGTAACCCAATGTCAGCAGTATAGATCCATGAAAGGAGCAGAAATGGGCTTAAAATTAACAGTAACTCTAGTTTGCATTAAAAAATGTGTAATAAAAAACAATAACAAATTTGGATTACGATATACATATATTAATGCAAGGGGAATATTGAAGCAGACCACTTTCTAAAAGGGTCCCTTTTCGACCCCCTTTCATCCTCAATGACTATAGGCAACCGACTTGTAATTTACAGCGCCTTAACTGTCTTTCAGTCACGTGCTACAACCAGTCTTTAATCTGGATTTTAGGGCTTTAAAACTAACGACTCATCACGGAGTCTCTAGCGATTGCTAGCATTTGTCCTAGGCTTAGTTGCCCCATTGGCATCCACATTTAGCCAGCTTCTGCCCGTGGTCCTAAGAATTCTACTGAAATGATAAATACTGGTTTTGTTGAATTTTAAATTGTAAAATCTATCGGTTGTGTTTGTATGTTTATTTTAGCCGTCGAAAAGACAAAATTTCGGTGCTTTTGCTCAAATGCTAGTAGTCTTGTAAACACTGGTTGGCCGTGTTTATAGCTGGTAGGTGGTGTTCCATATACAATATAAAGGATGGTTAAATTTTAAGGGGCCGATGTTAATTTTGAATAAAACACAAATTATTTAGGGAATTATATTGTCATTTCTTTTTATTTTGATAATATTGCTATAGTTCAATTATGTATGGCACAAAATATCGGCCAAATGGCCGCGGCGACCTCGACGGCACACGTTTATCCGATGCTACAAATTTTCCATGACGTTGATCCATAATTGAGGTTCTATGCCGTTAATGTGCCGAATTATCTCATCCTTTAGCTCTTGAATTTTTGCTGGCTTATCGATGTACACCTTTTCTTTCAAATAACGCCAAAGAAAGAAGTCCTACGGTGTCAAATCACATGATCTTGGCAGCCAATTGACATCGCCACCAGGTAAAATAACACGGCCATTGAATTTGTTGCGCAAAAGAGCCTTTGTTTCGTTAGCCTTGTGGCAGATGACATAGTCCTGTTGAAACCGCATATCTTCCACATCCATATCTTCCAATTCGGGCCATAAAAAGTTCGTTATCATCTCACGATAGCAGACACCATTCACAGTAAATGTGCCTGACCGGCCTTAGTTTGGCAAAAATACGGCCCGATGATGCCGCCAGCCCATAAACCGTACCAAACAGTCACTCTTTGTGGGTGCATTGGTTTTTCCACAATCAATCTTGGATTATCATTCGGCGAAATGCGGCAATTCTGCTTATTGACGAATCCACTAAGGTGAAAATGATTTCTTTGAAAATTGATCATCCACTGTTGCCATTTCTCGCCACCATTCTGATCATTGCTCGATTGTATATCTTTTCATTGTTCAAATTGAGTTAGTCTGAAATTAAGAAATGTCAATGGGGGATATAAGCTATGGACAAATGTTAGCAATTACTAGAGACTCGCTGGTCAGAAAGAATATCGACAATTAATTACCAGCCGACAGTATGAAATCACTAAAGTCAAGAGTAAAGGTTGGTAATAGCACGTGACTTAATCGGTTGCCTGTAAGCATTGTTGACAGAAGGAGGTGGGAAAGAGACTCAGTAAGTTTGCTTCGAAATCCCCCCTACATTAATAATAAAAATACTTGAGTAGTGTTAAAACCATCTATTTAATCAAACAAATTAAGATACGCAAAGTATAAAAATTGTTTTGGAAAAAAGCAAGTTTACAACAGCATTCATTCCTAAGGCATTCATAAAAAGTGAAAAATTAGAAAAAACAAAAATTAAACTCTTCATAAAATAAAAAAAATATTTTTTAAAAAATATTTTTTTTAACAATTTCAGTAAAATAAATTAAAGCTTGAAGTAATTTAACCCTAAATATTTCGTTATTTAACAAAAAAAAAAAAATTTTAAATCCGGAAGGAATCATCTTACTTTTATTCTGATGACAGGGAAACTGTATTAAAATTTAGATTTTAATTAAAACCCCTTCCATTTTATTTTTGTATTTAATTCTTTGCACTCAAACAGCAAGAAGTAATACGATCTAGAGCGCAGTTAATATAGTCATTTTCACTTTTTGCCGCCTGCTATTGCTACAAAAAAAATTGCTTTGACTGTTGAGTTCTTGTAGATTTTTTCTAATTTTTTTTTTTCGCTGCAAACGAATGTAGCGGGTAAATTTAATTTATGCTCTGTTTCCTCTATAACAAGATGGTGTTTTTATTTTTATAGTCGTTCAGTGTTAAAATCGTAGAACAAAAAATAAATAATAACCAAAACTCCATATAGACTGCTTTTTCAAAAAAAAAAACCAAAAAAGAATTCACTCAAATAAAAAAGACAAAAATATTTAACCACATTTTCCATCTAAACAAAGTTTTCCATTAAAATTTAAAGAAAATAAAATAAAATTAAATGAAAATGAAAATTAAAGTATAAACTAATTTAAGTGGGTGTTAAATAGTGAAGAAGTGTAAAGGAAACAAATTAGTTACTTTGTTTTAACAACAGTTTTATAAAAAGATAAAGCATAAAACTTAATTAATTTAATTTTGCAACAAAAGAAATATAATTTAAATATGTAAATGATATAAATAAAAACTGATAAAGTTTTAACTGGAAAGATTATTTCCTAAAACTGTTTGCAATGCTAAGAAAATACAGGAAATAAGAGATTTATTAAACTTAAAACAATTGCTGCAAAGTCAAAGAGATAGATAAACTTTCTTGTGAAATAAATAGTGTTAAAGAAAAATAAATATTTATCGATTTCTTACGTGCCAGTATAAGCTCCGTTTATATTTATAAATTATTATCTTAATCTACAAAAGGGTATTAAAGAAATTAAAATCGGAAATTAAATTTAAAACTTAAATATAAATTGTATTTTATACTAAATAATTTTAATTAAATAAACTTTGTTTTTCTAAGAAAACCCAAATGATAAAGCAATAAAACACATACACGACTTCTCAATTTTGTTTTATGTTTTTTTTTGTTTACATTTCGAACTACAAAGCAACGGCAAAATACCATGTTGTTGTTGTATTGTTATATTTGTTGTAGAGACGCCATTACCTATTAAGATAAATCTACCTTGGTATTTTATAAATTTTATATTTTACGAAGTTTTTTTTTACAATAATATGGTTCTAACATAAAAATAGTATTATTATGTTAGTAACAATATGGTTGGACTACCACCATATAATTTAATCATAATATGTTGCTCTTAGATAATGGTTGCCTCAACTATGTTTTGTCTTTGCATGCACAATTCTTAAAATAATCGTTTCAGTCAATTCGGAAATTTTTTTTTATAAAAATGGCTAACCTGCCATTGTTTACCATACGGTTGTTAAATATTATCTGGAACATGTAAATAAAGAATAACAATTTCTTCAGTATTTCAATTGTTTTACAATTATTCAAAATTGGCTAGAGCTTAGGATAAGGCTGGAGGTAAAACCGTTGCAGTTTATCAACAATTTTTTTCTTTCTTTCGCTTTGGCTATAGATTGTCTCTTAAATATTTCAAAAAGAAAAAAATTTCTCTTACAGAAATAAAATTATTTTTGTAACATATTTTATTGAAAAACCCGTATAAATAATATATTTTTTCAATTTGCGAAACGGAATATCGCGATAAAGTTGGTTTTATTTTATTCTAAACTAGCTATGCCCACACACGTTGTGTGTGTCCTGACGATATTTTGTTCGATTTTGCTTTGAAAGAAATTCACACCAAATTTTAAGACTCTTACGTATTTACTTTATATTAAGGTACCCATCCCTGGCAATAATTATAAAATTTATATAGAATTCTAAAAATTATTGTATAGCTTTCACTGCTTTTTCTCCACTTTCTCTTGGAAATAAGACATTTTTGTGGATAAGAGTATTCTATATTGGAATGCTATGATACCTCATCACAAAATTTTGTCAAAATCCATCCAGTAGTTTTTACGTGACGCTAACAGAGACAGACAGACAGACTGACAGACAGACAGACAGACAGACAGACAGAAAACTGTTTTATTATATGTATAGATTTTGTCAGAAGGGTAGCAGATGTGTTAAAATAACTTTCCAACTATGAATAAGACAACTACATCCAAAATACCGAGTTTAGATCATTCAAATTTTCCAAAAATATTTCCGAGTGAACTAAGCACATTTTTGAAAATAATTTTAAAGACTTCAACATTCAAATAATAAGATATCGAATTATTTCGTAAATAAAAAGTTGTTAAAACACTGTACATCGTTTCATACCTGAGAGAATTGGCTAAATAAATGTAAAAGTGATCGTATACGTAAAAATTACAATGTTCTTATTTATTTCTAATTACGCATAATTCCTTGTAAAATTTTTAAATATTTTATGAAAGAAATATAAAATTTTTATTTAAAAAAATAATAAATAGGAGTTTTTATACAGAAAAATTGGAAAAATCAACTTATGAGCTACATGGTTAAGCACTAGCGAAATATCTATCTACATATAGTTTTCCCACAGTTAATCAATTTCGATTATTAAATTTTTTAAAAATAAATATTTTATGTTTCTTTTATAAAATATTTAAAAAACTTACAAGGAATTATGTGTAATTAAAAATAAATAATAATAAATAAATAAATAATAATTAAAATTTTCAAAAATAAATCTGTACCCCGGAGGGATACAACACTATGTCCATTTTTTCCATATTGACTTTATTACAGAGTTAAAATCAGCTTTTCTCATATTTCATAGAGGAATAGAGCACTATGTCAAAAACAAGTTAGAACCGGATACAGCATGTTTTAAAACTACACCAAGTCCACTTTCATTTAGAGGGATAGAACACCAAAAGTCTAAAACTCCTCTCCTGTAAAGTTATGAAAATGGACATAGTGTTATATCCCGCCGAGGTACAGAAAAAATGTTATATAATATGATTCCAAATAAAATTTTTTCAATTACATCTTCTATAAGAAATTTTAATTAACACAAAGAAAAAACATGGTTCAGGTAACCTTAATCTGAGAGCAACATATTATGATTAAATTATATGGTTGAAGTTAAACCATGTAATTATTAAACATTGTAATATGAACATATTATGGTTAAATTAAACGACTATAGTATGATTAAAGACTATGAAATGTCTTTTTATTAACGATTTCAATTTCGCTATTTTATGTATCAATGAAATCGTCTTGTAAATTTCACTGATACATAAATTAGTAAAACATAATACTCACTTTATGTTTTAAATAGTCTATATAGAAATATATAATAAAATAGTAACTCATTTCATGTCTGTCTGTCTGCGCATCAAGTGAAAACTACTGGGTGGATTTGAACGAAATTTTGTAAGGAGGTACCATAGTAAACGGATTCCAATATAGGATATTCTTTTTCTTCAAAAATTAACTTATTTCTAAGAGAAGGTGAAGAAAAAGCATTGAAAGTATGCCGATTTTTTTAACGATTTAAATGTACTGCATACTTTAAGGCATATTTTTTTGTTTGAAAGGATTATATTTAAAACACTGTTGAGCAACAGATGGCGCGGTTTTCAAATAATAGGAATTACTTATTGCCAATAGCCAACTAAATAAAATTTGTATTTAATTTGTATTTTTATTTTGTGGAATTACATTTTTATTAAAATATGTTAAGAACTTTAGAATAATAATAACTTTGTATAAATTTTAAAATTTTTATTTAGGGATGGGTACCTTTATATAAAGTAAATACTTAAGAGATTTAAAACGTGTTGTGGATTACCTTCAAAGCAAAATCGAACAAAATATTGTCAGGACGTACACAATATGTGTGGTCACAGCTAGTAATTAAATATGTCTATACATAATATTACTACAAAGAAATTGTTTATACATTTTTTTTAAATTATTTTCCAAAAATCTGTCCAAACACATTAACATCATTTGGTTACATATTAATAAACTTAACATATTTTGTTTAATATTAATATATTTAAGTTGAAAATAACATATTATTTTGGAATATTTATAAAACTTTGATTATGGTTTAAAATCTAACAAAAATTGAATAGTTAAAACTAGTCATGTTGCATTTTTTGGGCGCAGTAACCATTTGTTGAAGAAATTTTAACCAAAATTCGTTTATTTATTATTAAAATATGTTCATCGCAACCATATTGACGGGGTTCCTGTGACCATACCATAACCATCGCTTTTCTTTGCGTGTTAAAACAGTTACTCAGGAGATCATAGTTAACGCAATTTGGAATGAAAGAATAGTTAAAAGATAAAAAATTAGACGTAAGAAGGCCATAGTCTGGGTGATACCTTCATATCTAAGAAAGCCTTCACCTACATACTATGTATTTACATATGTATGTACATACATATATACACACATATGTACACACATATACAATGTCTGCATATGCCCAAGCTTGATGTTAAAATTAAGGGTTATAATTTTTAAAACAAAACAGACGTTAAAATAAATTTTGTATAAAAAAATTAAAATAAAATTTTCTTTTTGACATTTCAATTTGACAAATTATAGAAAGACTCGTAAAAATCTATAAAAAAAATAATAAAATGAGTCTTAACTTTTTTTATTTGAATAATACATATACATATTTATTTATAGATTTATTTATAAGAATAAGTTCATTCAGGCGCCCTTTATGTAAAGTTTTTTAATTTAATTTCCTTAATATTTTTTTAGGTAATAAAATATGAAAAATATTTTTCGTGAACATTTAACAGTTTAATTTACAATCGCTATTATTAGAAAATTAAATTTTCAGAATTATCTACAAACAAATACTACAAAGTTGTTTTACTATTGATTATACTAATTGTAAAATAAAATAATTTTCTGATATTCCTCGCCTTCTCAATCTCTCTCTCTCTCTCACACACACACTCTGACGCCATTACTTCTAAGCAAACAACAAAACGCCTGAAACTATAACTATTTTATCTTTTGGGTTCTTAGTTTCCTTGAAATATTATTTAAAATAATTTTACTAATTAAAAACCTGTCTTTTGTGTTCAACATCTGTTCATCAAATAAATTTCCTTAAGCGTTTTTCAACCAGTGTAGAATTTTATTAAATAATACGAGGGCAAATTGATAATTCGTCAAATTTTTTTGTTGCCAGCGTAGTAACTTCAAGCGCACCACTGTTACCTTTAACTGTTAATTACTACTCGACTACTTTTGAATAAGGAGCAAGCTGCGTCTGTTTGGCAGGTATTTAAAGCCAATAACGTTGTTAATTTTAATGATCTATACATAAAATCAGTCACTCATTTCCTGTCTCTCTGTCTGTCTTTTGTTTTTTTGTACGTAAAAATTACTGGATGAATTTTAACAAAATTTTGTGAGGAAGTACCTTAGTATCCTGATTCCAATATAGGATACCTTTTTCAGCAAAAATGCATACTTTAAGGCATCTTAAATTTTAGAAAGCGGTATATTATAAGCAATGTTGCGTAACAGATGGCACTGTTTTAAAATAATGAGTTACTTACTCATTTCTTGGCTATCTTTTAAAGAGCTTTACACTTATTTTTTGAATTTTATATAAATTTTAGTAAATAGGTAAGAGTCTTAAAGTTTGGCATGGATTACCTTCAAAGCAAAATCAAACAAAATATTGTCACGACGCACACAATGAGTGTGGGCACAGCTAGTTTTTGATAAAAATTAATGTCATGTGCTGCACACAAAAAAAAAAACATGGTTGAGATAACCATAATCTAAGAGCAATATGTTCTGGTTGAATTATATGGTTATATTGAAACCATATTATTTTAAACCACAATAATAATATGGTTGCCATTGGAACATATTATTGTCTTACATAAAAACAACATTGTAATATACAACCATAATTATGTTTATAATATAAACATACTAAAATAAAAGGTGAAACATGTAAATGGCTATATGTGACATCATACGAATATATTTATAAATCAAAAAAAAAAACAAATACAAGAATATTTCCATTTAGACTTCATATATATTTTGATATTTTCTGCTTACCTTTTTATATGTATGTTTGATATTATTAATTTAAAACTATCAAAAAAAAAAAAAATGTATGGTTTGTGGTTTTAGATGAACATACTATGTTTAATAATATTATATTATGGTTATAAATATAATTTTATTTTTAAATATTAAAAAAAAAATTTGGTTGTGGTTTGAATTTTAATATGGTTCAAATCAACCATGTTGCTTTTTTGGTGCGTATAACCATTTAATGATTGACTGCTAACAAAAACATGTTTATCGCGACGAAAGTATTGTTTTAAAATAACTATAATTTGTTCACAGCAAACATGTATTGTTAGAGATAACATAGTGTAGTTGCCGTTACCTTACAATAACCATGTTTCTTCTTTGGGTGTGGTTAAGCATTAATTTTTACGTAAAAAAGCTAAAGCCAAAGTAAGGCTTGATAATACCGTAGGGACCCCATAACTTTTAAAATCAAATTGTTAATAGTCGTATAGAGTCGCCATGAAAGGAATAGTTGTTCAAATCTATAGAACGATATTGGACGATTGAATAACGACAGGGATCGAGGTCGCTAAGTTTGTATGTAAATCAACCGAGAGGGTTTATGACGTTTTGCTTAATTACGTTAATATGAAAAATTTTCTTGTGCAGTCGCTATGACAAAAATTCATAAATTGACCTCTCAACTGATATCCTTTTTAGCCTTCTCTCCCAAGTTTGTCCCTTGCGACTATTTTCAGTTTCTAAATTGAGTGGTAAGAGATATGGGTCAACTGACGAGGTTTTCATTGTATTAAAGGCTTCTTTTGAGGGCCTTGACTTGAAGGGAATAGACAAGACTAAAAAGACTAAAAGAGTAGACTAAATGTATTGCGTTTAAAGGGAAAATAAAACGTTTTTTTTTTGTCCCAAAAATATAAATTTTATCTAAAAAGTCAAAAAGCCTTGGAAACCAAAACATTTGCTGGCAATTGCCTTTGTCTTATGAGATTTATTTACTGTTGCAACATGCAACAATTTCTTCAAAATTGTTTACAACACAAAATTCTACTTTTATCCTGGTACAATTTTGCTAACTAAATACATACATATTTGAATTGGGGGAAGGAACAGAATGAGGTGATAAAAAAGTTATATTTTGTGTAAAAATTTTGCTTCTGAAATACTCAAATGAAATTGTGAGTTGTGAAAATGAAAAATTACCCTAAAGGAATTTGGTCATACAGACAATGGGTTTACACAAAAAATGTTGGTGCAAAAATTTACAGCAGCTACATATTGGTTTGTTTGATGTTTGGCCGTATAAAAACAAAAACGAATAATTCAAATCAGGTGAAGTAAAAATTGTTATCTCTTCTAATTGATTTTAGCTTTATTTATGAAACAGACAGCTGCAACAATATATAACAAATAGCGTAGTGACATTGACAGCATTTAAGGTTCCTTTGATCAACTTAATGTATTGACTAAATTTTTCTATAAAATAAAATGTTTTATGTCAATAATGCTCTAAGCTATATTTGCATGTATTTATATTGAATAAACATTAGGTATGAGCACAGTGTTTTTTTTTTTCTAACAAACAATTCTTCCTTTAACACTGCCTTAAGATTTTCATTGGAATTTTGTAAGAAAGAAATCAATTGAGAATTGTCGTGATAGAATGTAAATATTTCGTTTTTACACTACAAACCCAAAAATGAATAAATATGTTTTTTTTAAATATTTCAATATTTTTGAAGATTTTACAACCAATTCTTTGAGCAAAAGACTTTCGGAATTAATTATCGTTTTGGTTATTTCTAACCAAAATTATTTATGATAAATGCTAACATTTGCCTAAGGCTAAGATATCTAAGGTATACAGGTATTCCCCGACTTACGACCATTCGACTTACGACTGTTCGCACTTACGACATTTTTTTTTTTTAATTTTTTTCATAGAAAATGCTTAAAGAAGACAAATATGTAGTTGAATTTTTTTAAGTGAATAATTTTATATCATCCCTAGTAAAATAGTAAACTAGTAAAAATAAAAGAAGGTTTTTGGTGTGGATTGCTTTCAAGGCAAAATGGAACAAAATATTGCAAGGACACTCACGAAGTGGCGGGCACAGCTAGTTTTAAATATTTTAAGAACATTAGCACAGCAACCTAACCACGTAACCGGCTTATAATTAGTTTTGGTTAGTATACCCTTCACAACGTGTGTAATTTCTATATATATTCATTCCCCACCCCATAAAGTATATATATTCTGGATCCTTATACATAGAGAAGTTGATTAAGCGATGTCCGTCTCTCCATCTGTGTTCAGGTTGAAATCAAATTTGTCAAGGCACCAGAAGAAATACAGAAAATTTAAGCTCACCCATATTTGCCAGGCATAGTTTCAAAAATATCGCTAATCCAATTCAGCAACGTCACACCATTTCATTTTTTTACAAGTTACACCGCGACCAGTAGATCGCATGGAGTGCATACAGATTTCGCGGGATCAATAACGTCCTGCGTGGGACGATTTTTGTTTGTTTTTAGGTTGGTAGGGTTTTGATGCTAGAGGCCTTTAACTCTATAGAAAGTAATACATGTAGAGATAGCCGATAGACCCACAGGGTGCTCACTGAGAACCAGGAGCAGTCAATAGGGTCAATATGACCACCCATGTGTTTTAGTCCGACCATTCTAAGGGAATATAGATTGCAGGAAGGTTCTAACATTACAAACAGTTTCTGTAAAATTTTTACAAACTATTTTCGATAAAAATTTTACAAAAAATTTTCGATAACATTTTTACAAAAAATTTTTATAAAAAATTATTGTTAAAATAATTAAAAACTATTTTTATAAAAAAATTTTCGATCAAATTTTTGTAAAATTTTATGTAAATTTTTTTTTTTTTTTTGAAAATTTGAATTATTATTAGTCGAACTGTTTATGTATTACATACAATGAAATTTTGTAATCAAGCTTAAGTTCGTTTTTGTTCTCTCTAAGAAAGAATTAATTAAATTACAAATTAGGTGATAAAATTAAAAAAAAAGTGGGAAAATTTAAAAAAAAATAATTTCACAAAAAAAAATTCTATAAAATTTTTACAAGAATTTCAATAAAATTTTTATAAAAAGTTTTCGATAAAATGATTACCGAGAAGATTAAAAAAAAATTTGAAAACATTTCTACAAACATTTTCGATAAAATTTTGCAAAATTTTCGAAAATGTTTTAGAAAAAAATTTTCATAAAATTTTAACAAAGAAATTTATATAAAATGTTTAAAAAATTTCGATAAAAGTTTTACCAACAAATGTCGATCAATTTTTAACAAAAAAATTTTTTATTAAAAATTTATTGATAAAATTTTTCGACAAAATTTTTCAAAAAAATTTATATAAAAAATTTTTGATAAAATTTTTGGAAAAATTTAACAAAAAAATTTCGATAAATTTTTTTAAAAAAATTTCGATAAATTTAAAAAAAAAAAATTTTGATAAAATTTTTACAAAAAATTTTCAATAAAATTTTATAAAATTTTCGATGTAGTTGTAAAAAATTTTTCCATAAAAATTTAGTAAAATGTTAAAAAAAATCGATAAGAGTTTTACCAAAAATTTTCGATCAAATTTTTACAAAACATTGTCAATAAAATTTTTACAAAACAAAAATTTTTATATTATATTTGTCTTAATGAAGTTGAAATTCATAAAAGTAAAATGGAATGTAGTATATTGTTGTAAAATTGGAGAACAAAATATTTAACATTACTATGGTGAAGGGTATATAAGTTTCGGCATGGCCGAATATAACACTCTTACTTGTTTTTTTTTTATTTATTGGTTATTTTTAAAGAATTTTGGCAGTAATGATTTTTGATCGTTGCAACAGTGTTTACTAGTGCCAAATATATAACAGCGGTATATACATAGGATCATTTATTTAGCGATTTTAACTTCATTTTGCAAAAATAGTTCAAATTGTTTTTTGCAATTTATAAACATTCAGCTTTTCTTGCAACATTTCCACTTATTTTTCATGCTCTAAATACTGTTTAATACATAATACTGTTTTTCCCAAAAAAAAAAACTCGAAATGATATTAACATCAGTTAGAGAAGAAATTACACATAAACATGTACACAGTATTTACTCTGTGTGTACATGATTCTTTTTGCAAGAATGTCATTCACATTGTCATTGCCATCGTTTCGTTGTGCTTTAATTTTTTTAACTATTTATTTTTTTAATTTGAATTTGCTGGTGCTGCTGCTAAATTGATTGTTGTTAGTGCTGGTGTTTTCATCATATGAGTTGTTGAGCATGTTGCTATTGAACCATGAAATAAAAATATTTAATCAATACAATAAGACCTTCTTTTATTTCTACATATGTTTTGTTTTTTTAATATTTTAATCAAACTACGTTTTTGTTGTATAAACACTACCATTTACATAGTTTACTTTGAAATCTGCAAATAACACATGACAATATTTTCTTATAGTTTTACCAACTACTCGTGGTAAAATTACTTTTAAAAAGAGCATTCTTAAAGATTTTCTCTTATCTGAAAATGTTTTTAAGTTTTGCGGTATAAAAAGATGCCCATATTTTGTGAGTTGAAAAAATATAAAATTAATTATTTATTTTAGCTATAAACGAAGAAATTATTTATTTGTAAGCCAAAGTTTTTAATTACTAAAATTTGTTGGTCTTTCCTTTTGCTTAAGCCCATTTCACACTGTGATACTGAGTATTAAGACATTTCAAAAATTTAAATGTTATGAGAAAATGTGAACTATCACATTTTTTTACACTAGTAAAGCAGCAGGTTATAAAAATGTCAAATATAATTCTGGCAAAAAAAAAACCGACTACAAAACAAATATATGTGCATCAATTCTAAACTAAAAGTTTAAAAGGAAGTAATCTGTAAGAAATAGTACTCAAATCAAATACTTTTATACTTGTTGCTCTAACGGACATAGTAATATACGTTCTGTACATTCAAATGTCTATCCATAACGACAAATTACGTCAGATATGGGGACACCCTTTATTTTTTTACAGTTATTATTACTGACACAGTAATTTAAAGTAAAGGTTCCAAAGATATGGCCATATAGCTTAAACAATATCACCTAGGGGACACCCGTTAATGTACAATTTTAAATTAAACACTTATTTTAAAGGACAGATTCTTTGTTAATTTCAAATGTCTGTCTAAAACGGTTCAAAAGTTTGGCCATATGCATCAATTTACATCAACTATTAAAACACCCTTTAAAATTTTAAATATTTATAAATGTTATTATACGGGACATAGTAGTGGAGATTCTGTCTAATTTTTAAGTGTTTGTCTATATCGGTTCAAAAAATAGGGCTAGATAGGTTAAATTATATCAATTATGGGGACACCCTTTAGTTTCCAAATTTAAATTATATACTTGATGTTATAAAGGACTTAGATATACAGGTTCTTCGTAAATTTCATCCGTCTCTCTGTAACGGTTCAAAAGTTTGGCAATATACATCAAATTACATCAACTATTGGGACACCCTTTGACTTCTGTTTTTTTAATTTCTCATTATAAATATTGGACATTCTGTCCAATTTTCAAGTGTTTGTCAACAATGGTTCAAATGGCTCATATATTTAAATTGACGACACCCTTTAATTTTTAAGTTTATTTTTTTATTAATTTGTGTTATTGGCAGCTATAGTGATATGTAGTTTTTTTAAAATTTTAAAAGGGTGCCCTTTACGGTTCATAATACACGTAAAAAACACGTATGTTGTATGGGGACACCCTTTAATTTTCAAAAATTCTGAACTTCTTTTAAAATGGGACCAATCTGTAAGCATTTCCTTTCTAATAAAAAAAAAATTTTTAAATCGGTTCAGAAATGACTGAACCGATTTCTGCGGGCACAAACATAAAAAAGCAACATTCAGACGAATTGATAACCTCCTTCTTTTTTTGAAGTCGGTTAAAACCGGAAAGGAATTTGAAATTTCATAATAATATATGATTTTTTCGAAATTTTTAGGCCAAACCTAAATCAGCGCGCAAATTTGCATGTTGCATAGTCTCTTATTGAAACGACACACAGAGAGACTCCCACGATTCCAGAGGTGGTTTGTTTTTCATGTGCGTTACACATATAAAAAGTTAAACGGCTTTAAAGTCGAATTATTTTGATAATTTTTTTTTATAATTTTTAAGTAACAAAAAATGGGTTTTGAAAAATAAATATCAAAAACTCATTTTCATTAAAAATGCATGCAAATTTATATAATTTATTCAGAAATGTAGCATAAACAATGATGAAGTCCCAAAATTCAAACAACACTGTAAAAAAAATTGTGAAGTTTTTAGCCAAAATATGTACTTTAAAAAAAAATAGTCAGTTTCGATGGATCCGAAAAAATAGGCACATGAAAAAACTACTTTTATGAATCAATAATCTGATTTGCTGTTATATAGACTAAAATATGTATAAAAAGATTTAGGTGTTTTCTATGCCAACTTTTGAAATATAATGATTTTAAAAATCATCCATATTTGATATTTTTATTAAAATTATCAGTTGATATTTTTAATATTTGAAAATGATAATGGTAGGCTATGCTTTAAACCAGGGCGAACTAATACAATATAAGTGCACGGGCGAATGCTTTACAACACAATTAAGAAAGAACAATCTTGGGTACACTAGAAAAATATCTGAGAAAATTGTAATTAAGATTTAATGAATAAACTCCTAATTTCTTCTGATCCATCTGATTTCATCTAATGGAAATACAATAATACAAGCAGCTCTTTCAACAATAAAGAAATTAGTAATTACATATTTTTATTATTGAAAAAGTTATACGGCAATCCCAAATAATTACAGATTGGTTATATGTTATAAAAAACTATCACGCATTATCATTTTGTATGTGAAATGATAGATTAAAATTCAAAAACAAAAATAATGAAATTGGGGAATTTCGGGTATTTAATTGTCCCCGCTCCGGAAAAATAAAAGGATTTCTAAAAATGTTAACTCATTTTTGAAGTCAAGAGAGATATGTGCCAAAAATTTCATTAAGCTACAATAAGTCCTTCGATTTTTTTCCAGTTTTACTATGGGGACAGTTCACTGTGCGACATGTCGTTTAAAAGAAATTACAGTAATCCCTTTTATAAGATGGTGGATTGGTTCCGCGTTATACGAGTATTCGCGTACAACGCTCTTGTATGACCCCTTATAACGTGTTATGTACAAATGATTCACGTTAAATTGTTCTTGTTTAAGGGACTTAAATCAAATTTTAAGAAAAACCTATGTTGTGATCAAAATATGTGCATTTTCTTAAAATCAAACTAAGATAATTTTTAATTAAAAAATGTTTGTAACTGAAACACAGTTAAAAAAATTACATAATTCCTTTCATATAACTTTTTGAAGCGAACGTCAAATTCCTCAAATTCGTGAGATCTAGGGAATACCCATTTGTATTAATTATATTTTCGTTACTTGTTACGATAGATAATGCAAACTATAATCGATGTAAAATTGAAGTGTCAGCCTACTATTGGTGTAATATAAGGTCATATGTGTCACTATTGAAACACCCTTTAATTTTAGCTTTAATTTTTGTACTTCTTATAGGGGAAAAATGTATATATAATCTGTAATGTAATATATAATCAGTGGTTTTAATTTTCCTACATGGAAAGTAATTGGAATGGACTCTTCAGGGAGTTTAGTAGCATACGAACTGTTCAGCTAAAAAAGATATTTTTCCTGTAATGCGTAGTGCGACCCACCGGCTAATCGACTACAAATGTTTGGGCTCTGAACGAAAAGCTTGTTAAACGCAAAACTTGTCTTTGTAGCACATGTCATGGTAGTAACGTTAATACAGTAAAATACAACTCACATTCGGTCGACGCTGCAGTGACTCAAAAGATTTGGATACCCCATTGTGGCCTATGAGCTTCTTCGCCTTCTTCTTTACGGGGTTGAGTAGATCCAAAATAGTATTTCGGGCGCCGGCCCATACTTGTTAGTTATCTTTCATTTTTGGCCGGATATAGGTGACCTTCTGCACTGTTTTAAAAGGTCGATGTACTTGAAAGCCACTTTAGAGACTTGAAAAATATGTGTTAGTCCATCGAACATCGCATTAGATTTTCAAGTCAAGAATATCAAGAACTTTTTAGTTTAACACCTACTTTATCATCTATATTAACAGATGAACTCACCTAAAATAATACTTAGTCTTAAAATCGTATCTATATATATAATAAAACAGTAACTTATTTCCTGTCTGTCTGCGTTCGCATCACGGAAAAACTACTGGATTTTCACAAAATTTGTGAGCAGATACCTTAGTGTCTTGATTCCAATATAGAATACTTTCTTTCCGAAGAAATATCAAGAGAAAGTGGTGAAAATGCTGTGAAAGAAGGCCGATATGCATACTTTAAGGCGGCATATTTTAGTTGGGAGGAGACCCTTTATATAAAGTAAATATATAAACAATAACTGAAGCACTAAAAAAATAAGGGTCTCTGGTGTGGATTGCTTTCAAAAGTAATCCAAAAAATCGAACAAAATGTTGTAAGGACGCTGACAAAGATGGCAAAGCTAGTTATTACTATTACTGTTACTATTGCTGAATGAATACGACAGGCAAATACTGCTGACCTTTGCAAAAGAGTCGTTAGGTTTTAAACTTTTTCAAAAAAGAAGGTTATTTAACTTGTGAGATCTCTAAAAAAACTCGATATAAATTATCAACGATACCAAAACTAATATTTTTAACTGAACTGCATCATGCCAGACGCCTTGGAATCACCAACCTTACGTTTCATTTTAAGCAACCAAGATAATCCCTTCAAAATCTTCAATGACACAGAAAAAAATATTTTTCTTATTAAAGTCGAATATCGGAATATCGAAGCACACCACTTCCATAATGGGTCCCTTTTCGACCCCCTTCCGTCCTTCATGATTACAGGCAACTGAAATGTAATTTACTGCAACCCTTTTACATTGAGTCATGTGCTACAACCAGCCCTTAATCTTGAATTTTGTAATATCAGACTGTCGACTGGTAATAACTGTCTGCCTTCTTTCTCATCACGCAGTCTCTAGTAATTGCTTGCATTTGTTCAAGGCTCAGTTCCCCCATGGCAACCACATTTAACAGGCTTCTACCAGTCGTCCTGAGTCTTATGCTAGGGAGTGCTGGACATTCACACACAATGTGCGCTGCCATCTCAGCCTCTTTCCTTTCCCCTTTCTGCCTCTGCCTCTCACTTTACGCATGAGCTGTAGAGACTCTGACTCGACGTTGAAGGAACGTTTTGAGGTGCTTGCTTCCGAAAAGGATTTACCTAAGCCCACAGGGCCAGGTGCGTCCAATTCATCCACATTTACCCCCATAGCCAGGAGTATCTTCATAGACAGAACAGTCCACCCCTTCCGAGGTTTCTTTGTCATTCTCTTACAAGAATGGCCAGTGGCAACCGGAATTCCTAAAGGGATTAACCTCTCCACCTCTAACGAGGCTTCCTTGTCCATCCCTATAGAAATATCCCGGTTCAACGCTATTGGAGAACGTTTAGAGATTAATCTGTTCACCTCTTTCGAGGCGTTCCTGTACATCAGAGCTGTAAATGAATCATTCATTTTTGAATTAATTCGCGAATTCATGTTCATTCATGTTCATTCATGCATTGAATTACCAAATTTTGAATTAATTCTTTTAATATAAAAAAATGAATTGAATGAAATTTGAATCAATTCAAATGAATTAGGCAGAAATGAAATGCAATTCGTTTCCAATTCAAATGAATGTGTAAAATGAGTTGCAATTCATTTTTCAATTCAAATGAATCTGAAAAATTAATTTAATTCGTTTCCAATTCAAATGAATTTTTGTTAAATGAATTGCAATTCCTTTTACAATTCGTTTGAATTGAATTGATTTTGAATTCATTCAAATGAATTATAATGAATTGCAATTCAATGAATAAAATCAAAAATGAGTTGTAATAATTGTCGTTGGGTGGTGGGTCACAAAATTTAAGAATTATTAATTGTTGCTTGAATGTTAAACGTATCTTGTAGTTTAGCGTATTTTAAAATAAAAATCAGTTCTTCTTTAAGAAATAAACTCCAAACACCATGTTTTCATTGATCAGGCGCAGATCCAGGACAAGGTTCTTTTAATGTTTTTACTGAATTTTTCATTTTGGTAGCAGAACTTCCCATTTTTCATTCCCCCTTTATCTGCTCTTGAATTTTATTGATGCAACATATTTTTGATTTTATTCATTGAATTGCAATCATTGTTCTAAATTATTTGAATGAATTCAAAATCAATTTAATTTAAACGAATTGTAAAAGGAATTGCAATTTACTTAACAAATTCATTTGAATTGGAAATGAATTGCAATTCATTGTTCTAATTCTTTTGAATGAATTCAAAATCAATTCAATTCAAATGAATTGTAAAAGGAATTGCAATTCATTTAACAAATTCATTTGAATTGGAAATGAATTGCAATTCATTTTTCAGATTCATTTGAATTGAAAAATGAATTGCAACTCATTTTACAAATTCATTTGAATAGGAAACGAATTGCAATTCATTTCTGCCTAATTCAGTTGAATTGATTCAAATTTCATTCAATTCATTTTTTTGTGTGAAAAGAATTAATTTAAAATTTGCTAATTCGTAACGAATTAAAATCAAAAAAGAATGATTCATTTACAGCTCTGCTGTACATCCCTTCTGAATTCTTCCCTAGGCCATTATTGGAGAAAACGATGTCCACCCACACAGAGCTCCTTATGCGTGGGTAAGTCTACATTGAAACTGAAGGTCGACCGCTATCCAGAGTTCGCATACTAAAGGCAAAGCACTTTCTTGACCACGCATCGCTGGTGTATGCTGTTCCACCGTGGATTAGGGCAGCTGTTAACGACTAGTCCTCTTTAACCACCAACTAGCCATTCAGGTTCTCAGCACAGCTACCAACCATCTTAACCTTAAAATTGGATATGGAAAGCAGTAGATAAGACAGATGGTTAGTGTGTAAGTAAAGCTTCGCTTGTAGCAACAATTGCAAGTTATGATTATTGTTAGAACAGGGTTTCAGCGCCTCTGGTCTTATGTAGGCGAATTATTTTGAAGTTAGCATAGCCAATTTATAATTATTTTACTTCGCCGGCGATTAAGTGCTATGTCGTAGTACCGGCGAAGGGTTAAAATTTAATTCAATAATTAATTAATGATTTTTTTTTTATTATTTCTTTGTTGTGTTTTAACATTTTTGAAAACAAAAAAAATTTATTGAATTTCAATTTAAAACTAATTAATTAAGCCGTAAATGGTGCAAAAAATTTCTTCTGTGAAGAGGAAGGTAAAGGATTTTTGGAGAGTAGATATATATTGGAATCTATGTATATGAAGGGTGCTAAAGAGGAAAATATTTTAATAACGTTTTATTGTATTTGTTGGAAACATTTTAACATTAGCTTTTCAATAGAATTGAATTAGATTTTTTGGGTTTTTTTTGAAAAGTTTTAGCTTATACACATCTAGCATATACAGCATTATGTTAGAAATATCTGTTTAGTAATGTTAAGCAGAATACCTGTTCCACTGCATTTTTCCCAAACTCCTCTCTCGTAGGTTTTCTTTCGTATAGATATAATATTGTGCTCAGGCAAATAAAACAAAGAACATGTTCCAATACATCACATCTGGAACAATGATTTTTTAAGACAGACCTTTAGGAGTTAAATTCATTGCAACTACCTAAACATTTAGCTATAATTCTTAAAACAAAATAAATGCAATTAAAAAACGAAATACTTTAAAACTTTTAATTTTTCTTTTGGATAGTTATAAGGAAAAAAGGATAATTCAAATCCTTAAAAATTTGCGTTTTTTTGCTTCTTAAAAAAAATTAAAAATTGAACCATGTATTTTGCAAAGCAAAAATGTATGCAATATGCATTTCCAAACCCATGTGCATAAGTGACTTTAGGTGTACGAGTATGTATATGGGATGCCACTACTACTTCTTCAAAGAAACCAAACAAGTAAACAACAACTACAAGGAAATATAAACTATACGGAAAGAATAGTTTAAACTAAGAGGGTTTTAGATTTGCATGAATAAATAAGATTCAATGAATAACTGGGTTATACATGCTAAAATACAGGGTAACGAATTAAGAAAAACGTAATAAAAAAAATTTTGTTTTAGTGCCCCAAAAGCATTCTGAGAAATTACCCTGTATACGTAAAAAAAAATAAGTTTCTTAAGTTTCTTTTTTGTTTTTGTTAGATTTTGGTTTGCAGAAAACAAAGTATTTTTCAAGTATTTTTAAGTCTTTGTGCTACTTTGTGTGCTTCTCTTTTAAAGGAATTTGATTTATTTTTTTTTTATTTTTGGTTTTTTGCTAAATAAAAATAGATAACTAAAAAATACAGTTTGAAAAAGAAAGAAAGAAGTGATGTCCTTAGTTTTACCTTAAGCAAAAACCAAACTTTGCATACGAAGCACAGAAGAGTAGATACTGTAGCATCAGCAGACAAGAAGGTGGGGTCTTATATGAACAAAAAAAAGTGAATAACGAAAACAACCCAACATATCTCCACGTATTCAAGCATATGAGTTGTTTAGTAGTTTCTATTGGCATTTCTGTTAGCTTCTTTAGTTTTGTTTTTCTCTAAAAACGGAAGAAGTTTCTTAAATAAAATAATAAATGCAATGATGTGTGAAATGTGTAACAAACAAAGTGTCGCATAATACAAAGTAAACAAGTTTTATTTTTATTTTCATTTTCGTTCTTGTTCTTATTTTCTTTCTTTTGTTTTTGTACACCACAATGTCGCAAAGATTTATTAAAGTTTTTATTTTTATGCTAGAATGCGCTACACCACCCACAGGGGATACTTAGTGATATGGGAGAAAATTTTACGATTTTTTTTTTTAAATGTTACCAATTAACATGTATTTTAAAATTGCCCATTTGTCTGTGGCTTTGCAAAAATCTTTTATAAATTTTCCTTAATTTTAATATTATTTATTAACACTTTAACAATTTTAATTAATTTTATTTATTAACACTAAATTTTTTCTTTTTATAATTTTAAGTGTCATTAACCAAATTACTATTAATTAACTTTACTGGCATTTAATTTAATGGGATGGACATTTCGCTAATTTCAAAAGGTCGCTGATTAGAAAACTTTCACCGATATCTTAGACCAGCTTAGAATATATTTATTTTCTTATTGAAATTTTGAGTTTATTCACTTATGTATGCTTTGCTGTGCTTAAGTCGACAATTGAAGTCGTTGACCTTAAACTGAAAATAACCAAGCCCACCGCGCACAATGTACTCTTTGTACGAGAAAGCGATCAGTGAGGTATCTATGCCTTGCCGAGTGGCGGTGGATTGGAAAACCAACAGCAGCTCCTCAGAAAGGAATTAATCCTGCTTGGTTCCAATATTGAAACACAAGAGACGCTCTCAAAATACCGTTGTCCAAGATGTTGAAGACGTTGGTGTTCCAGTGCAGGACATAGGCAGAGGAGGTGTTCTACCGTTTCCTCCTCTTCCCCATCTTGGCAACTTCTGCAAAAATCGTTGTAGGGAAGGCCCATTCTTCTTGCATGGGTTCCAAATAAACAATATCCAGTGACCGTAGATATGAGGTCACGTAGTTTTACTTTCGGCATCCGATCTTTTAATCCAGCGAGGGCCAGATTGTCCTTGCCGTTAAACAAGTCGACTTATTGGATCATCTGATGTGGGTTAGGTCATAAAGAGAACGGTTTATTCGTTGCCCGCAGGCAGAGAGGGGAATACCACAATAAGCGTCAATGGCGCTATCATGAAGCAAATTGCCTTAGTTCATCAGCAACACAGTTGCCTAAGGTAGCTCCATGTCCCCGCACTCATTTAAGGGTGACCGTTGAATTTTGCGCCTTTGCATTTAAGGATGTTCGACTTGATGTGATGAACACACCTTTTAGGAACATAATAGCAGCCCACTTACTGTCGGTACAAAACCAGATATCCCTATTCGATATTCTGTAATACCTTAGCCGCCTCATTTTAGCAGATATTCCTGCTTGTAGAACATTACAGTCATCTGGGAAGATGTGTTATCTTCCTTCCACACTCCTCTATAATGATCCCGCCCCCAAACCTCACACCCCCTTTTTGGACCCATCCGTGGAAACACATCCAAGTGAACCAGGTAAAGGTGAGTAACCCTTCGTCAGGTCGAAGTTTCGCATGAAGAAAGGTCTCGGGGTACAATAGTCTATAAGTCCAGGAATAACATCCGTGATTCGTAGAATACTGGCCCCATGGTCTATGGTTCATACACGTGTGACATTTAGTCTAACGGCTGTTTTTAGTGCCAGTTTCCTGGCCATTTGGTCTACTGGTAACCAGTTGGGCATGGCAAAAAGAGCCTTTGTCGGTGTTGACCTAATGGCTGCTGTTATTAGGATAGCCATATTACGCAATACTGTTTCCACAATAGAGGTGTTTGCCCTAGTGTCCAGTACTTTCCACCAGACGATGACTCCATAGAGTAATATCGGTTTAATCACCGCTTCCTGTAACCAATTTATAATCCTTGGTTCATTCTCAAAGCCTTGCCAATGGCCTTTTTACATACGTATACTGCTGTTAAGAGAAGAAAGAAAGTTCTAAGCGAAGAAGAAATAATGGAATTTCTATTAGAGACTGCTGTTTCTGCAGATGGTGATGAACCGGCTCAATTAACTATACGTTTTTCTTCTAGATGGAAATTATATTCAAACAGAAAATCACATAGACACGTATTCGCCACCTATAACAACAAGCACAAATTAATTCTGTTGCTCTGCCTGCGTTAGGTTTATTTTTTGTTCAAATTGATGGCTAGTGAAGACGGGATGTTAAGTAAATTTTCGTTTGCCCCATATGATTTATATGTATGTATTGGCACAGTTGCTTAAGTTAGCTTAAGCCACCTTAAGCACATTGTAGTTGGGCCAAAATATTTCGAAAATAAAGAGATTTTAAGCCACTGTGCGTAAAAATGAAAAAAAAAACGACAATTCTTCTAGCGTTTAAGAAGAAGCAACATTTTGTATGAACGGATGTTTAAAAAATACGTATGGTCGTTGTTTTGGTGGGAACTATAGGAACTGTTTGAGTGGGGGAGAAAAAAAAAATAGAGAGTCGAAACTTAGTGAATGTTATATAATGGTGAATTGGTATTTACAAAAGAAACTCCACATGTTTCATTTGTAAATTTAAAATAGGCATTTATTATTTCAGTTATTTTTATATAATTATTTTTTTATTTTATTTATTTTTTTTTTTGTTTCATGTATTTTGTATATGTACATAACCCAAAATGTTATGTATAGTTTTGTGAACTAATATTAAAGAAAAAGCTTTCCGCCTGAGGCTCCAGTATTTTTTTTTTATAGCAAAAACAAAACAAACAAAAAATCATTATTTCCAAATCGTAACTTAAGTCAAAAAACTTAATTTCAAATAAGATTGTTCTGTGTGGTTTGTTTTCCTACTAAAATTGTTATTTGAAACAATTATTGGCACTTGTTCTATTGTCGACATTTTTTTTTTCAACATTTTCCATTATAGACAAAAAGAATAAAATCTACAGAAAACTACGATTAATTTTGCCACAACCACAATAACACATACAAACATACAACCAGTAACACAAATGGCAAATATAACATTTTTTTATTTTAGATTTTATATCTACAAGAATGGGTGTGTGAGTGAGTGTGAGAAGAGTAAGTGTGCGTGAGTAAGTATATATTAAGAATTTTTTTATTAAAGTAGGAATTTGTAAGAGTAATTGGGTACATTTTGCTTTAACAGGCAACAATAATCACACAATTGTTGGCCGCTTAAGTGTTTCAGCTCTAGTTTTTTTTCCTACTTTAACTGAGGAATTTTATATTATTCATGTTTTTGTTGCTGCTGCAATTGTTTGCTGAAGAGTACATACAACCCATTTTTATATTCCTTTCAGTTTTTTTTTAATGAAACTGTTATTTTCGTTTGTTTTGTATTATTGTTTCTTTATATATTTTTTATAATGCAGATAACACCAGCATACAAAAAAAAAAAGAGAATATAAACTATTATCCTGCTTTGGGTTTTTATATGATTTGTTTTTTCTGCTCATTTTGTACGTGTTTAGAATAATAGTTTTGAAATTGTATTTTAATAAATTTTTTGTTTCTCCCACATTTAGATGTTTAGATGTGAATGTTGTTGTTAGTGTCATATTTTTGTTCCAAAGTTTTCGAGAAAATAGAAAAATAAAACAAAGTGGAAAGAAGCATGTCTTAGTGAAACACAATGTTGTATCAGCAGCTTAAGGTATACAAATCGTTAAACAAAATTGTTCTTTATCATTTTCCTTTAAAGAAATTTTTTTATTTCGCCTTTTTGTTCTACATCAACTACAATAACAACATCTTCAGCAATTACAATAACGACAAGAAGATTGTTTTACAAAACATTCCAAATCGTTAAAGCTGCACTAATAAATGTTCAAGTTAGCAAAAATGTGAAGCCAACGTCCCTAACAAATCGGATTAGTTAAAAAGTCTTATATTAAATGTTATGGCTGAACGCTGAAGTGCTACAAAATATTTTCTTCTGTGCTCGAATACTGTTACATTTTGCAAAGGAAATTTCAGAAATGTGTGCTGCAATGTCAAGTTTAATCAACGGAGTCGGCAATGAAGTTAAAATAAAATTTTGCATAAATTATTTTGATAACTTTTACCTTGATAGTACTTTTGTTTTATTTTTTAAGGCAAACTGAAAGGAAAATAGTATTAACCTAAAAGATTAGATATATACTTCAACAACAACTTTTTAAGTAGATTTTTCACTCTATAAGTTTTATATATTTTGTGCCATGGCAGCGCAAGATACGGCTAGTATCACCAAGATATATGTACTTTGTGGACAGTAATCAACTGTTTAGGTTTAAATTTTAAAACAAAATATCACTTTAAATAAACAATACATAATTAGGTGTCTCTAAGATAAAGTAGTCATTGAAGTCATCAAATATTTTATTAAAAATGCATTGCAATATTTTTAACATCAAACAAATATAATCATTTCAACGGATTTTTTTCGGTATTAATTGTTTGATATTGATACAGACGAACTCTAATTCCGAAACAGACGGCAACATTTGCTATACAGACAGTGATATTATTTGCGGTATAAAGCATTTTCTTCTCACTCACTATGTCTATCAGAATTTGGCCTCATAATCCTGTGACTAAGCATCATCGGAATTCTTTTCATATTTTTTATTTTAAATAAAAGATCTATGCCATCATTTACCAACTACCCGTGTATTAAAAGAACCTAAACAAGTAAGAGCACTATATTAGGCCATGCCGAATCTTATACACCCTTCACCACTCTTCACCATAGTAGTATTAAATATTTCCTTACTCTGTTATGTTTCCCAATTTCACAATAATATACATACATTCGGTTTTTACTTTTTATGATTTTCCACTGCATTATTACAAATACAATATAAAGATATAGAAATTATTTTTGTGAAAATTTTATCAAAAATATTTTTGTTAAAATTTTATAGAATATTTTTTTGTAAAAAATTTATCGATTTTTTTTTAATTTATCGAACATTTTTTGTAAAAATTTATGTGAAGATTTTTTCTAAAATTTTATAAAAAATTTGTTGTAAAAGTTTTATGGAAAATGTTTTGTAAAAATGTTATAGAAAATTTTTTTGTAAAAAAATATGTGAAGATTTTTTCTAAAATTTTATAAAAAATTCGTTGTAAAAGTTTTATCGAAAATGTTTTGTAAAAATTTTATTGAAAATTTGTTGTAAAATTGTATAGAATATTTTTTGTTAAAATTTTATAGAAAACTTTTGGTTAAAATTATATAAAAAAAAAAAATTGTAAAAAATTTATCGAAAATTTTTTGTAAAAATTTTACAAAAATTTTTTGTAAAAATTTTATAGAATATTTTTTGTAAAAATTTTATAGAATACTTTTTGTTAAAATTTTGTAGAATATTTGTTGTTAAAATTTTATAGAATATTTTTTGTTAAAATTTTATAGAATATTTTTTTTTAAATTTTATAGAAAACGTTTGGTTAACAATTTATAAAACAAATTTTTTATAAAAAATTTATCGATTTTTTTTTTAATTTATGAAAAATTTTTTGTAAAAATTTAAGTGAAGATTTTTTCTAAAATTTTATCAAAAATTTGTTGTAAAAGTTTAATCGAAAATGTTTATTTTATTGAAAATTTATTAAAAAATTTTTATCTAAAAGTTTTTGTAAAAATTTTATCGAAATTTTTTGTTAAAATTTTCTCGAAAATTATGGTTAAAATATTATAGAAAAACTGTTTGTAATAATTATATCGATTTTTTAAATATATGAAACATTTTGTGTAAAAATTTTATCGAAAATTTTTTCTACAAATTCTATCGGAAATTATTCGAAATTTTTTCGAAAATTTTTTGTAAAAATGTTATCGAAAAATTTTTTCTACAAATTCTATCGGAAATTATTTCTAAAAATTTTATCGAAATTTTTTTGTAAAAATTTTATTGAAATTTTTTTGTAAAAATTTTATCGGAAGTTTTTTGAAAAATATTACAGAAAATTTTTTGTAAAACTTAGGGTCTTCCTCTATTATACGTTAGAATGGTCAGAGTTAAGCATATTGCCTATAGACTGCTCCTGATTTCCAGTGGGCATCCTATAGGTCTACGGCTACTTCTAGGTGAATTGCTTTTTATAAAGGGGTTTAATAGAAATCAAAGCAGAAAATCGCCTCTCGCAGCGGGTTATTAATCCCCGGAGATCTGTATGAAATCCATGCGATCTACTGGTCGCGTTCTAATTTTATTTAACAAAGAGAGCAAACTAAAATCCTTACAAACGAAAAAAATAAAAGCAACGTGAAAAAAATAGGTGGACGTGGTTTTTTGCCCGCAGCCTCGAACGGAATGGTCTGATGTTGCTGAATTCCATTAGCGACATTTTCGAAACTATGTCGGAACATGGGTGGCTAAAATTGTCTTAATCTCTTCTGGTGTCTTAGCAAAGTCGATTTAAACCCGAACACAGACGGACTGACGGACATGGCTCAATCAACTTTATGGGGTCGAAAATGGATATTGTAGAAATTACATACAGAATGACAAACTTATCTATACCCTTTCCACCTGTGGTGAAGGGTATAAAAAAGTATACTAGAGTGTCCTGTTTACTTTATGTTCAATTGATAATAAAAGTCGGGAAAAAATCGTTTTTCTATATACATATGTAAGGGAGATGACGATGCAGACCACCATATTTGTGGGTCGCTTTTCGATCTCTTTCGGTCCACAATGATTTCTGAAATCCCACTGATAAGTCACGAGCACCTTGCTCTCACGACTATAGTGATTTCATACATTCAACTGGTAATGTTCCAACTGCTTTCCTATACGAGTCTTTCTCAATTGCTAATAATTATGAGTCTGCCCCGTAGACCCAGCCAGTACTGGAGATCCACTCATAATGTTCGCTACAGTCGCAGCCTCACCGGTTTTCGTCTTGGCCAGATGATACTTAACGTTTTTATGAGCTGTCAACGCCGCTGTTAAGGTACCTCAGTTATATTCAAGCACCTTCTGACATACATTCGGTGGGCTCTTTGGGCACCTGTCTAAATAAGAAAATAATCCTTCATCTTTTCAAATCAAGAAATATGTACAGAAGGATTTTACTCGCACCATGCCATACCCTTGTTCAACTCTAGGTTCCGGTTCAAAAAAAAAAACTTTCATGAGGCTCCATGTAATAATTCCTTTTACCCAATAATACTAATTTTGGTATAAGTTATTTTAAATGTTCCTATTTTTATACTTATTTATGAAATGCCACCATAAACTAATCGGTAGTACGCTAATCTATCAGTCTAGAGATTGCAAGTTCGATTCCCTCCAAATGTTTGTTGCTGTTTGTTTTCTGCAGACAAGCCAGGTACTTGTCAGTTAGTGTTTTCTTTAAAGAAAAAAAAAAAAAAACTTATCAGTTTTATCCCAATTTTTCCTTATCGTTATGATGTTAAGAGCTGAAATGTTGTTACTGTAACAAGCATTTTTGTAATTCTATCGTTAAACAAGTAGCTCTTGTAAACAAAATTAAAAAAATAATAAGCAAACTCATTTTATAAGCCAGTTGTTACTACAATGTACAAGTATGTATGTTGAGATCTTGTAGCTTTATTTATTTTGTTTTAACTTAGTGTCCTATAAAATATTTATAATATCAGTCTCCTTATGTTTAACATTTTACAATCTTTCTTACAGGCTTTGCAGCTTATATACGGTTCCAAGTTTTCATATACATACTGTCAAATTGTATACTTATGTTATAAGCAGCACAAACCTACAGGAGACTAAGCGATAGTTGTCTAAAAGCTACTAGTGCAAACACTAGCGAAAGCAGGATTAGAACTTTCATTATAAAATACAATTGCTGATAAGTTGTAGTACTTGAAATAATTCAAGGGCAGCTACCACTTGCAGACTGATGAAATATTCGGGTAACAAAAAAACTTGTGTTTTACATACGTAAATAGCTTTTAGAACTTGTTCCTTGAAATTTAGTCTTTCCTTCATTTTACTTTTACAATGAAAAAGAAAATATTTTGATGCACAATTTTTAAACATTTTTTTGTTGGTTTTTAAAAAACTAATCATAAACTGGTTCAAAAGCACCCAGTAGGGTCCATGTGTATTAGTATGAGTCTAGAACAAATGATTCTCCAAACACACTCAATGAGCATTAAGATGGTTTAGGAAAGTTTACAGTTTAGAACCAGTGTTACGATATGACAATGTTTAAATTGTACCACCCCAAAGATGAAATTGTAGCAATCAATAAAAATTTGTTAAGTCAATGAAACATTTTTTTTCATAATTTATTTATGTTATCTTCCATATTTTGAACTAACAATAATTAATCATATTTTAAGTCTATAATAAAAATATACTTGTTAAGTCTAGCCAGTACTACACAAAAAATTGTAAAGGGTGTTTTTTATAGAGGTATAGAACTTTAAGTTGCAATAAAACAACGATGGATTATTCGATTGGCATGAATTTTATTTATCCGAAAGATAATCTTGTGGCATTACATTTGAGATATGATTTCTGACATATGACCGCCACGGCTGGCGCGGATGTAGTCCAATCTGGACGTCAAATTTTCAAGCATTTGTGGCTTATCCGCATAGACCAATGACTTTACATAGCCCCACAGAAAGTAGTCTAGCGGTGTTAAATCACAAGATCTTGGAGGCCAACTCACACGTCCAAAACGTGAAATTAGGCGGTCACGAAACGTGTCTTTCAATAAATCTATTGTGGCACGAGCTGTGTGACATGCTGTACCGTCTTGTCGAAGCCACATCTCCTGGACATCATGGTTATTCAATTCAGGAATGAAAAAGTTAGTAATCATGGCTCTATACCGATCACCATTGACTGTAACGTTCTGGTCACCATCGTTTTTGAAAAAGTACGGACCAATGATTCCACCAGCACATAAAGCGCACCAAACAGTCAGTTTTTCTCCAAATGTGGCAGTTTTGTTTTTTTGACGTAGCCATTCAACCAGAAGTGCGCTTTATCGCTAAACAAAATTCGCTTATGAAAATCGGGAACAACGGTAATCTCGTTTTTTGCACTATTTGCAAGCGTTTTTCAGGCGTGAGTCTGTTCACGATGAATTGCCAAACCAAACTGAGAATAAATCACTTGACAGCTGTTAAATCGGTCGCCATCTTGAAAAGTAATGCCAACTTAAAGTTCTATACCTCTATAAAAAACACCCTTTATATACAAAAGGGTTATGTAGTAAAAATAAAACAAAATAAGAGACAGAATTTTTTTTTTAAATTATAATTCGAATCAGGAAGTCAAGGAATGTAAATAAAAAAAATTTTCAATGAAATCTGGAATGGTAAACATTAATGTTTTATTTTTTCACCATTTTCTGCACAACGAAGCTGATCTTGATTACAAAAATATCTTTTTGGGTAATTTTTGGATAATAGTTATCAGCCTTTAATGGCAAGGGCCCTTTAAAAATTAACTCATTCTTTTCGTTTATATTTTTGAATTCTGGCCAAGAGGATGGATCCTAATTTATCAAGCCGACAGTTTTAGGAAAAGAAATTAATATCGTTTGGTCACCTTCATTCTGATTAATATCTTCGTCATTAGAATCTGAATCTAGTATTACTAATATTTCAACTTCATTAAGTGTACTCACGTTAACTCATGACAGCCGAAGAACTAGAAGGAGCAAAATAGGAAGTGAGCTTTAGTACCTTCTTAAGAAGCACTTCAGTCGTTGCCTCCTCTTCTCTTATTAATTGAATCTTTGTGCTCCAGACAGTTTTTTAAACATGATGGTAAAAAATTATTCAGTTCGTAATAATCGTACTGAATGTTTGTGGTATGGTAATTGGTAATTTCATATATAATATTATTGTTTTCGTATTTTACTTCTTTAATACTTTTTTGTGGGCAATGAAAGAACCAATACTAACTTTTCAATAGCTAGCCGTTTTTATTTTGCACATTCGCCGGCGTCATGGGACGGTTCATCGTACTTTTGAAAAACGGTCTTTACACCTGGCAACCATTGAGCCACGAGTGGAGCATACATAGGTGCTCTTTTACAACTTATTATTGTTTATATTAATAGTCATAGATTACATTCGAATTCTTCGTCAAATATTCAATATTCGCTCCTATGCTCCTATCCATAAAGCCGACGGCGATATTACTTTCGCCCTTAGACAAGTTTGCGACCCTGCCCTTGGGGCGGCTCTGATTGCTGCAATGTAAACAAAACAACATGTATTTTGTATGTGTGTCATAGAGGCGCTAACAGAATTTTTATTATACTGTTTCAAAATTTTTTTAATTTTAATTTTTATTTATTAACCCAAATTATAAATTTACTGATATTGATTATTCAGGAATCCTTTTTTAAAGATACTCACAAATATAGGAAATCAGACCTTGATTTGGTTTCTTTTATATGTGAACTACTTATGCTTTTTATCACAACACTTTGAATAACTAACAAAAAATAAATGTAATTTTTTGACAAAAACAACATTAAAAACTTTTAACTTTATTTTAGAATGTATCGAACCCCTACGTGGACCTAAGATCGAAATTTAAAACTTTAGATCATCCCTGTCTCTACTTTAATCACGTGAAATTCAGTGTAATCACGGTAGCCATTTAAAAACTACAGTTTTATTTTTATTTGTGTGTGTTTTTTTTTTTGTACCAAATAGTCCACTGTGCGTTGTTGTTCATTGTGTAAACATGTTATTCTCTTGATACCGTTTTTATCTTTAGTTTTTTGTTTCGACATTATTCAGGAAATGTTTTCTTATTAATTTTTTATTTATAAAATATTTTTTATCAACTTCTAAACTTTTTTTCTTTGCCAATATAATTTCGATTTCTTGGGAACAACAGCAAGAGAACTCTGGTTCAAGTTTATTCTAAAAAGTTTCAAAAAAACATGTTTGAAACTTATTGTTTTGGAAGAAACTTAAGAATGAAATTTTATATATAATCAAGCTTAAGAATTAGTTACGTTTAAATTGTTTTTAAAGGGTTCTAAGAAGTCTGTATTACTTGTAATTTATAAATATTTATTATCTAATGTATAATGTTTCTATCAACAAGAAAAAAAGGCTTCATTAAAAAACTTTCTTTATAATGTCGCCTGCTATCATCAAACTTTTAATTTTATAATAAACTAGCTGTGCGTACCACTTCGTGGTCGTCCTGACAATATTTTGTTCGATTTTGCTTTGAAAGTATTCCACACCAATTGTAAGACTCTTACTTTTATATAGTAGCACCTATAAAAGAAAAATGCAACCAAACTAAGAAGAAGCTAACAATAACAGAATTTTATAGCCACACTCAAGTCGTAGTATTCTTACCAAATTTTAAAAATTAACGCTAAATAACAAAAATGATGTAATCACATAATTACCTAAGTATGTTTTTCACAAAATAACCAAATTAGGTATGCAACACGTACGCGTCTTTACGTTACGTTGCATTTATCAATGGGATATTTCAAAATTAAACACGCAACTAATTATTTTAATTTAAAGACACTTTATTCAGCTTTGTACAAATAATTATTGATGAGACTGTTTAACACTTTCTAACTTATCTACAAATCACCGTTCACATACAGGTTCTCACACGCAACCTTTGTACGTATGTATGTATATGAGCTACTTAAGAAAATTCTGTAACAACAACTGAGACAAACTTAGCAAACTGGGAAAGTCCCGATTATAGAAAAATAACCGCTCGTTTCTATTAAGTTTTTGCAACAATGTAAATATCCAAATCAAATACAATTTTATTCAATTGGCTATTTGGCAGTAAGTAATTCATATTTTGTCAGCGCCATCTGTGTTTAAAATATTCTACTTTCAAAAATTAAAAATGCCGTACCTTGCCGTATATTAGAGTCAACAGGCTCTATCACAATCTAAGGTGATCTTAAAAAATCGATCTCATCTCCATAGCTAAGAGTTATTTTTCAACGAAAAAAATAAAAGTTCAAATGAAACTCTTAAAAAGTAAGTTTTATTTTGCCACCATAAAAAAATCTTTTTTGAGGAATTTGATTTTTCCCGTTAGTAAATAAAACTCAATTTGTTTATTTTATTTTGATTTTCCGTCTAAAATAAAACTCATTGTGTTTGTTTTTTCGTTCTTTTATGTTTTTTGTTCTTTTTTGTTACAGTCTCTTTTCTATTGAGTCTACTATAATGTGTGTAGTAGTTTACATATTTGTTTAATATAACTTTTTCTGTGAACAGATTTTAACTCAGGCCGCTTGATACCAATTAAGATGCACGATTTCCACGATTTCCTGGGTTGCAGGAATAAAATTTTAACCTTTTTTTTGTCAATTTATATAAATATGAATAATGTAGTTTTTCCTCCTTGAACACAGAGGTTATCAATTGGAGATAAATTATCAATTTCAAAGAATACATTTTCATTCTCATTATTACTTCCTTCGCTTTCTTGTTCTGTTCTGAGTGCGCGCTAGTCTATTAGTCTGGAGGTTACGGTTTCAATTCCCCGCAAGGACTCTGGGTGTTTTCTGCAGACTAGCAAAAACCAAAAATTAAAACTGAACCAATTCAAGCTGAGAGCTGTCTAGACAAAATCACTTCTATCACACTTCTCTCGCTCTCTGCGAGAAATGTCGAACTAAATTTAAACAAGTGAAAGTGCTATATTCGGCCGTGCCGAATCTTCTACACCCTTCGCTACGATGATTTTATTTATACAGACATGTTCATTATCCATATTGTTGACTGTTTATATAAGAAGACAGCGGCGACGCCGCTAAATGAAAACAAATTCCATTGGCTACAATTGTCGTTGTTTTGTCAGCTACTTAATGATATTTAAGAAGACAGCTATATCGTGTGTTTAATGCATCTAGGTTTTAAAACAGAGATCTCATCTATTTAAAAATCAAACGTATTTAAAAAAATATGTTACTCTATATTAAGAGACCCCACGCAAACCCCTAAGGGTCTGTGAGCACATGCACAATCTTAACGAGAATCTCACAAAGAGAACAAAACAAGTAAAAATTTTAAATCAGTAGCATACCAGCTTTCAACAATTGAGGTTTGTGTCGCTTTGCTAAATATTTAGTAAACCAATGCATTTTCACTTTAACCACTTTTTTTGGTTGGGGGCCTTTACTCTATATACATACATACATACATACATACATACATACATACATACATACATACATACATACATACATACATACATACATACATACATACATACATACATACATACATACATACATACATACATACATACATACATACATACATACATACATACATACATACATACATACATACATACATACATATATTTTGAATATTAAAAATATTTTATGTTACAGTAATGATTTTCATTGTCAGAGAAATAATGATTTTTTTTTTTTAATTTTTCGAAAATTGTTTGTAAAAATTTTTAGTAAAAATATTTTTTTGAAAATTTTTTGTAAAAATATTTTTTTGAAAATTTTTTGTAAAAATATTTCTTTGAAAATTTTTTGTAAAAATATTTTTTGAAAAATTTTTTGTAAAATTTTATTCGAAAATTTTTGGGAAAATTTTATTCGAAAAATTTTTTTAAAAATTTTTTTGCAAAAATTTTCTGTAAAAATATCTTTTGGAAAATGTTTTGTAAATATTTAAAAAAAAGTTTTAATTTCTTTTTAAAAATTTAAAATGTTTTTTTTTTTATTTTTTCAGAATAATCACACTAAAGAAAAAAACAATCCTTAAAAAAAATTTCTTCATATTGATCCCGTATGTGACCCTTGGTTCCCAAGTTCCATAATGATAAATATTTACTTTGTATCAGAGATGTACGTACGACTATCTATTATGGTCTCGAAGTTTCACTATGATGAATGTTTATTTTGTATAGGAGGTTCTACGCCCACTAGTCCAAACCAGCCAACTTTTTTGTAAGAAAATCTATGAAACGTTTTAAATATCATGAAATTTCCAAGTATTTTATTTACTACTCATACCTTAATTTTTTTTTTTTCTTCTAAAATTTCTATGATAATGTGTGTATTTCTAAAAGGAAATACTTACGTTGTATAAAATGTTTTAACAAATGTATATTTAAAACCAATGACCGATTAAATTTCTAAGAAAAACAATTAAAAAGACAAAAACACTTTTTGAAAGACACATAGAAGAAACAAGAATATGACACTTAAAAGTTCAAATACCTTTTAATTGTAGGTGTAGTCATGTCATATCAAGAAACGTTTGACTGAATGTGAAAAATAATCTCTTCTATTTACTTTTTTCTTACATCTAAACTTAAAACAGAAGACTTAGAAAAAAATTAGAAAACAAACAAAAAAAAAAAACATAAATAAATTGAGAAATATTTGCAACTAAACAAAAAGAAAAAAAAAAATAAAAAAAAAATAAAATGTTAAGATTATTGTTGGTCTAAACAACAGCGACAGCAACAGTTTTACAGACATTAAGTCTGCTCAGTCGTCTCAAAGTAAAGACATCATTTATTTACCACCTTTTTCCCCAGCAGCTTTTCCCTACCAGATACTTTTTAAGAAGGAAATAGAAAATACACTATTTTCTTGAAATATAATAAAAGACGTAGAAGAAAAAAAAAAGGAAATATTGTTTATCATCATACCCGTTTTACACAGAATGTGTCAGTTTTGAAAATTGTTTTTTATGCCACTAATATTACACCGGAAAAATTGTACAAAGCGAGAGAGAGAGAGACAGGGTGAAAAGTAGTTTTTTTAATAGAAAGAAAAAACAAAAAATTAAGCAGAATAGAGTAAAGAAAAATAAGTAAAATTTATTCAAGCACAATTTCAAAATCTCTTAAGTAGCACAACCAAGACATGAAATGGCTGGCAGACAATCTGTCAGACATACAGACAGTAAAATAGACTGACGTTTATTTGAAAAGAAAGATAATAGCTAACTAAATTCTCAATCAAAAGTAGAGCAGAAAATGAGTAAATGGAAACATCCACTTTATATTAACCCTCAAGGTGCACAAATTTAAAGAAAAAACATGTAAAAATTATAAAACGACATACGAGTACATATATCCAATCGTAATATACAAAATTTTGAAAAATGTGCAATCTGTATTATATAATTAAAAAACAAAACAAAAACTGGTTTCAAAACAGGCTTTAATTAAAATTTATAAGGAAACAATCTTTAAGCTTAAATTTATACAAAAAAAAAAAAAAAAAATAAACCAAATACGTCAAAAAACAAAGCCTTGTATGGGGACACCCTCTATTATTTTCTTTTTATGTTTTTATGAGTTACTGTTATAGTGGACACATAAATTCACACCCTTTGTAATTTTGAAGTGTCTACTTATTGAATAACTAGCTGTGCCCGCCACGAAGTGGGCGTCCTGATAATATTTTGCTCGATTTTGCTTTAAAAGTATACCACACCTATTGTAAGACTTACTCATATAGAGTAGCACCTATAAGAGTAAAATGCAACTAAACTAAGAAGAAACTCACAATAACAGAATTTTATAGCCACACTAAAGCCGCAGTATTCTTAATAAATTTCAAAAAATTAACGCTAAATAACAAAAATAATGTAATCACATAATTACCTAAGTATGTATTTCACAAAATAACCGAATTATACAACACGTAAGCGACTTAAAACAAATACAAATTTTATTCAATTGGCTATTTGGCATATGTTTTTAGCGCCATCTGTGTTTTATATCAAAATTAAAGGTGTCGTGCCGTACTAAGTAGTTGAAACGATCTGTGTATTAAAATATTCTGTGTATTAAAATATGTATTAAAGTATTAAAATATTCCAAAAATTAAACGTGCCGTGCTTACTCAGCAGTACTTTGTTCCTCCTTAACATATGCTACATATCAGTTTATGTATTTTTTTATTTTATAAAAAATAAGGTATTCCGATCCGGTTAGTTCAACTGCGTACTTTCACTGCTTTTTCTCAACTTTCTCTTGGTAATAAGTTATTTTTGCGCAAAAAAGTATCCTATATTGGGATCAGGATACTTAATTACCTCCTCACAAAATTTTGTTAAAATCCATCCAGTACTTTTTACGTGATGCGAACGTAAATGAAAAGCAGACAGACAGATAGACGGAAATGAGTTACTACTTTATTATATGTATAGATGTCAAAATCAAGCCGTTCATGCGTTCATCCTTTTAAATTTTATTTAATTTTTAAACCTATTGCTGTACAGTATAAAATATAATGTCACATACTTTTTAGGTTTTGCTATAAAACTCTCACTGTGTTCTAATTCCAAGTGACTGCCTATTGCGCTTCAACATACATATATTACCAAGAGTGAGGACACCCTTTAATTAAATTGTTTATAAACGTTAATATAGAAGACAATCTAATACTTATTCTGTGCAAATTTCAAGAGTCTGTTTATTTATAGGGACACCCTTTAACCCTACTTTTTATACTGTTGCATATTTAACTCATATGTTTAATATTGTTCAATTATAAAGTTAGTCCGTTGAACTGAAAATTGAGCTATTACCTAAGATGAATGAAGAAAACAGACCTGTAGCCATTTTGTGTTTTCTATCGAAAGTTTTGGAAAAACTTTTGTATAAACAAATGATTGCATATGTCAATTCTTATAATTTGCTTTCCAGTATGCAATCTGGTTTATTTCAGAATTACAGGTGGAGGCGATAGCCCAGTTGATTATTATTTATTTTTAAAATTTTTGGGAATTTAAATATTAATTATTTAATATTACACTATCTACCCATAATGTTTTTTAATAAAAATGCAATTTATTTGTTGGGAAAAAAGAGCTAGTTCCTTTCGATACGTATTTCACTGGTTGCTCAGGCCACATCATCAGGAAACTATTTTCCTAATTTTGGAGAAGCAAGAGAATCGAACAAAATTTAATTGTGTATGTATTTCATTACACCTTACACCTGCAATAAGTGATGGCAAAAAAACCATCCAATTGTAGGACAGTAAGAAAAAATAAAAACGTAGTTTGTTTTGTGGAAGCTTAATATTCTGTAATATTATTCTATTAACATCCACACTTCCCATTGTGTTTTGTAGAATTTTTTTTCTTATAGAGTATTTTTGGCTTTTCTTAAATTAGGAAAAAGGTTTCCTGATGATTTGGCCTGAGCAACCAGTGAAATACGTATAGGAACTAGATCTTTTCCCCCATCAAATAAATTGCATTTTTATTAAAAAACGTTATGGGTAATTAGCATAATATTAAATAATTATTTTTTTATCTCGTCAAAAATACATTGTTTTGTATATGCTAGTAGAATGTCAAAGTTGTAGTTGTTGCCATACTGCTCACACCTGCTATGAATTCGTCTTGATTCTAGTCATATGAATGTAAAAGAATTATTTTTTCTTTTTTTTTTTTTTGTAAAAGAACCTTGAAAATAAACTTAATTATTGTTGTTGATGCTTTTGTAAACTACAGAAAGTGCCTTATCCGTTGTTAGTAAAATTCTAGCTGTCGAAAAAGATTTAAAAATATATAGCCTACTAAAAATAGAAATTTAAGTGGTTTTTCAATATCTGATAACACAGTGCAACAAAGAAAAACTTTTTGAGAAATACATGAACTGTAAAAACACAGTGCAGCGGTGAAAAAATATAAGGAAGTGCCAAGATAGGTTCGATTCTACTATCAAGGGGTAGTAAAACTCAATTTTTATTTATGGGCCTCGAACCTTCCAAAAAGGTGTCATCAGTTTTTGTCTAATGTATCATTCAAATGAGGTTATAGCGTTTAACTTTGTTAGGCAATAATGTAGCTGAGGATTCGTTGAATAAATTCTATTAACATTTTCTGCCAAAAAAATATTTTATTCCTGCACTTTTTTGAACAAAAAAATTAATAAATTTCCTTTTTTTTAATTTTTCAGCATAACTTACAGGGACTCCTAAATTATCACTCACAATATATGGGAAAATTGTAGCCACTTTAAAACTGAACAACTTTTGTGGAAATACCAATGTAATCTGAACATGTCTAGGTACCCTAAATTGCTCAATTTCTACCTTAAAACTTAAATTTACTGAAAATTAAGTTTGAAAGACAACCACAAAACAAACAAAAAAATCAAAGAAATACAACAACAAGCTAAATTCAGCGACAGGAAATGCATGGGTTAGTAAAAACTGAGGTTTTTAAGGTAGAAAGAGCTATTTAAGGTTTCTGGATACGTTCAGGTTGTATTGATATATTTACAAAAGTTGTTTAGTTTTACAGTGCCTACAGTTTTCCCATATATTGTTAGTGATAATTTAGCAGTTCCTGTAACTTATGCTGAATAAAGTAAAAAATATATATTTTTTTAATTATTTTATACAAAAAAGTGCAGGGGTAAATTATTTTGTTTGACATATTGGCATAAAATATTAATAGAATTTATTAAACGAATCCTCGGCTACATTATCGCTGAACAAAGTTAAGCGCTATAACCTAGTATGAATGAGATATTAGACAGCTTTTCTGAAAAAATATAAATAATATAATATAAATAAATTATTTATTTAGGCTTAAGTTCTTAATTAAAGAAAAAAATAGATACCAGCCGAGCGCAATGCATTTTCTAGACAGCTATGTCCGTCATCAGTACTCTACGTATCTATCTACCTGGTAGTTTCAATTGTTATTAACATCAACACTATTGTGTTAATAATTAAAAAAAAATATACATTTGTAAATTAAAAATATCAAATTGTTGTTAATTTCTAACCAAAGGTTAGCTAATACCATTTTCAAATAAAAGAAAATATACAAAGAGAACAAAAATAAAGAAAAATGTTTGCTTGGTAGTATAATATAAAAAGAAATAGTGTTTAAAAGTGTAAAACAATTTCAAACAGCTCTATCTCCTATGAAATATTATGTAAAATTAAATTATTATTTTTATTTTCTAAATAAAAATCGGTCACCAATTTCGCCATATTGAGTATAGG
Organism: Phasia obesa; assembly: GCA_949628195.1. Lineage (NCBI taxonomy): Eukaryota > Metazoa > Arthropoda > Insecta > Diptera > Tachinidae > Phasia > Phasia obesa. Next base: position 25,813,245 of record OX451215.1, on the reverse strand, counting down.
GTTTTACTACCCTTTGATAATAGAGTCGAACCTATATTGTCACTTCCTTGTATTTTTTTTACTGTGTAATTACATATAACTCTAACACGGTTCCTCCAATATGTTTAGTTTAAGAAGCTGAAAATCTTCATTCAAGTTGATTCTAAAGGCCTATTTCGCCGACCGTAATCTAACAGAATGTAACACATGAAGCTGGTTGTTGCCTGAGACTGTAAAACACGAAAATTGTTGTAGTTTGTTCTCTTTGCGATCTTTCTAGTATTTTTTCAATGCTTTCGACGGTAATGTAAGCCAATCTAATAAGAATAGATTAGCTTTCATTTTAACGAGTCATTGGTAAACAAAGCATAAAGGAAAGTAAAAGCTTTAATTTCCATGTGTTACGTTCCGTTAAAGTAACGGTCGAATAACTAGGCCTTAAGTCTTGCTAATTTTCTTTTCCAATCTGCTCCATTATTATGAAGATAAACAGAAAATTATGGCCAAAAAAAAGTTTTTTATACAAAAACCAGCAAAAAGTTATTGGGTTTTGGTAAGCAGTAAAATAAAACTCATGTCTTTCAAAAGCGGTTCTCATAAGCGCATTGGAGAATGCTATAATTGAAAGGAAATAACAAAAAAATGCATTCTCTCCGCTTACGAGGACGCAGGTATGTAAGCGAAAAAATTTTCTTTATAAAATTTTCTTTATAAAATTTAGTGAAATAAAGAAACCTTACGCGTATGTGAATAAGTTTTTATAAAGAATTTGTTGAAGCAGAGACACCTACCAAGTGGGGCATCGCAAACAAAAATCATCCCTTCCTGAAGCAGGTCGGAAGGGAGAGTCTATTTCTCTTTCCCTTCCAACTACAACTACAACTACAACAATTTTTGTTTTGCAAAAAGTTACTAGTTAAATTTTCTAGACTTTAAAACCCTATATCTCATCCAAAATTTTAGAGCAGAGTTAAACACTTCAACATCTTGAGTGCTAAAATTTTTATTTGCTTTAATTCATCCTTGATCAGTTTGTTTTTCTTTATACTTGTTTTTAAAGGCAATTAAATATAAGCTGAAATTTTTATTTATTTTTTCTTGCAGTAAAGAAACAAAACAACTTTTAAACTATTAAAATGGTTAAATAATAAAAATATAAAGAAAAAAGAAAAAATGCGAACTTTAAATGCACTTCTTTTATATTTACTTTCATTCATAAGTGTGCTGGAGGAAAGCAACATTTGCCTTTTATTTGAGTTTTTTTTTAGTTTTTTTGTAAAATAAATTTAAACACTGCATGTGCATATGCAACAACTGCATTCTACACTAAACACTACACTAAGCTTTCATATAAATTATTTAAATGTAAACAAATCTACAGTTGAATTTATAACACCCACACGCATTTATATTTACAACTTCTCAACTAGATAAAAAGGGAGGCCCTAACTTACCAACTTACTCATACACGCATTAAACACACTCATGCAGTTGCATGTCGAAAAGGACACCATTTGTGCAATATAACATTTTTTTCTTCTCAGTATATGAAATGCACACAAGAATAAAAGATGTGTTTATAAATGTGTTTGTAAGTATGAATAAATATTTGTAAAGTAAATCTTATACTGTTGCAAAATGTTAAATGTTGAGATGACACAAAAACAAAAAAAAAAAGTTAAATTGCATGCAACTTGCAAAGGTTAAAAAGAAATGCATGCAAAAACAAACAAGTCGATGATGAATGTTTAAAGCAGCTTTTAAAAAGAAAAGATAAAAAGTCTGCGATACAAATAAATGAACAGAAGTGATACAAGGGGAAGTGTAGGGAACAAAAGGAAGGATGAATACTTTTACTAAAATATATAAACTCAATTACAGACTAAAAAGATTTAAATTGTCAGCAAAAAAGGAAATAAGCTTAATCCCATTTATTTATTTATTCATTTACATATTTGTTTGCATTTTTTCCAACAATGTCAATTTGGAATTATTTTGACATTATATTTTGTTGATGGTGAGTTTTAATGAACTGCTGCTATAAGCGCAATTTAATAACACTTTTGATTTATTTATTGCAAAATAACTGATTCTCAAATTGTAAACTTTTTGCTTTCAATTCAACTAGTGTTATTTAAGTTTTAAAGAGCTTTTGAGTATGATTAAAAAAACGACATAAAATTTAGAGAAATGTATGAAATATTTATTTGAGTCAACAGAAGAATGTTTAAAGATGATTTCACGTAAAAGTTGAAAGCGGCTACGCCTTAAATTGTGGGTGGGTACAATTTTGGTATACTCTCTCCAACATATCGGCCGGTATCTCACGAGTAAATTCTTTAAGATTGGCATCCAGTATCTACCTATAAACGTGAGCCATGACATAGCCCCACAAACATAGTCTAAAAACTTTAAATCGCACGATCCAGGCGGTCTATTGCTTAAAGTAAAAGATAAAGTTGAAAAAAATATTTATTTACATATATTTTGTTGTCTGGCTCGTTAACTAGGCATTATTCTACTGTACACAGCTTCAATAAATGAAAATTAATTTATTGCATCTATTTCACACGCATTTGTGTCTTGAATTCTGGGTTTGATGTGTTTTGATTTTCTTCTTCTAAAAAGCCTCTTGCAAATGAATAGTTACAAATTTTTGGTGAGTCAGTGTCGCACAGTGTATCATTTCACATAAAGGCGGCCAGAAATCCATAACCTTTTTTGATATGATTTTTATACCCTTCGCCACAGGTGGAAATGGTATATATAAGTTTGTCATTCCGTGTGTAAAGAAAAAATACAGAAAATTTAAGCTCACAAATCTGCCAGGCATAGTTTCGAAAGTTTCGATAATGGAGCTCAGCATCATTAGACTATTCCATTCCTTTGGGTAAAAAATCACGCCTACCTCTATTCTTTCACGGTGTTTTTATTTTTTTTCTCTTGTAATGATTCTCTATTGTTTTTTTGTTAAATAAATATTAGACCGTGACGAGTAGATCAGGTGGAGGGCAGACAGATATTGGGGGATCAATAACCCCCTACGAGGGGATATTTTGTTTTGTTTTTGGATTGGTAGGGTTTTTCTGCCATGATTTGTCTATAGGCACATTAGGGTGTCAATATGACCCCTCAAATGTGCTTTGTTCTGACCATTCTAACGCAATACAGATGCAGGAAGCTCCTAACTTTTACCAATTTTCGATAAAATTTTTCGAAAAAATTTTCAACACAACTTTTACAAAAAATTTTCAACAAAATTTTTGCAAAAAAATTTCAAATAAATATTTACAAAAAAATGTCCTAAAATATTAGAAAAAAATTTTAATATATAATATTTAAATTTTATTAGTTGAAATATTTATTTTATATTCAGATGAAATTTGAAGTCAAGCTTAATTTCGGTTTATTTTCTCTAAGAAAGAATAAATTAAATACAAATTAGATGAAAAAATTAAAGAAAAATTGGAAAAATTTATTTTGTAGACACCAGCAGAGCGGATTGCATATTTACATCTGAATGTAAAATAAATAGTTCGACTAATAAAATTTAAATATTCAATATTGAAAATCGCAAAGCACCGCCCAACCGTGTTGACCCAACATAGTTAGGTTTGATACTAGGTTAGTATTAACTAAAAACGATTGTTGCAAGAAAAACAAATAAACAAAAAGTAGCTTTCATTGCGAAACGAAGTTTGGCTGAAGCAACAACAAATGTAAGGTGGTAAATATTAAATTAAAAATATTAAAGAAGAGGGAAGCTTTAGATAGTGGTACACTTCGTTATCACCAACTCACGATTGATGATTGAATGCAATTTTCTGGTATTCCTTTATCTGAGTTTAATTGCCCAGCAAAAAAAGACATGACAAAACACTATGATATTCATGAGTTCAACTACTCTTGCACTCGCTCCAATTTAGGTAAAAAACGCATGATTTTAACATAAGCGTGTCATTGGAGTTCATATGTTCACATTTAAATAAACTGACTGTCATTTAAATGAGTGCTTCGGACTAATGAAAGTTCGATGACTCGGATGCGTTCTTAGTTTATAAATGCTTATATGTCAATTCAAAATTATAAAATATGTATGTACACATGATTTACTAGAAAAATTCTTAAAAATGCAATCGACTAAATAACTGCTAAGGAAATCATGAAATCACCATTTCCTTTTGAACACATTCGTTATTTTTTTGCTGGGTGGTTAAACAGATCTTACAACTAAACACTACCCAAAGTAGATAGATACGAAGATTGCTGATGACGGACGTAGCTGTCTACAAAATGTGTATGTTGGTATCTAAAAATTTAATTTTCGCAATTTTTCTTTAAAAAATTTACGATAAATTATTTACAAAAAATTTACCATATAATATTTACAAACAATTTTCGATAAATTATTTACAAAAAATTTTCTATAAAATATTGACAAATAATTTTTGATAAAATTTAAAAAAAAAATTTCGATAAAATTTTTACAAAAAATTCGCGATAAAATTTTTGCAAAAAATTTTCGATAAAATTTTTACAAAAAATTGTCGATAAAATTTTGACAAATAATTTTCAATAAAATTTTGACAAATAATTTTCGATAAAATTTAAAAAAAATATTTCTATAAAATTTTGACAAATAATTTTCGATAAAATTTAAAAAAAAAAAATTTTCGATAAAATTTTTACAAAAAATTTTCGATAAAATTTTTACAAAAAATTTTCAATAAAACTTGTACAAAAAAATTTTCGATAAAATTTTTACAAAAAAATTTTTGATAAAATTTTTACAAAAAATTTTCGATAAAATTTTTACAAAAAATTTTCTATAAAAATTTTTGATAAATAATTTTCGATAAAATTTTGACAAATAATTTTCGATAAAATTTTGACAAATAATTTTCGATAAAATTTTGACACATAATTTTCGATAAAATTTAAAAAAAAAAATCGATAAAATTTTTACAAAAAAATTTTTACAAAAAATTTTCGTTAAAATTTTTACAAAATATTTTCTATAAAAATTTTTGATAAATAATTTTCGATAAAATTTTGACAAATAATTTTCGATAAAATTTTGACAAATAATTTTCGATAAAATTTTGACAAATAATTTTCGATAAAATTTTCAATAAAATTTTTACAAAAAAATTTTCAATAAAATTTTTACAAAAAAATTTTCGATAAAATTTTTACAAAAGATTTTCGAGCAAATTTTTACAAAAAATTTTCTATAGAATCAAAAACATAGCATTTGAGGGACACAATACTCTCACATTTGTGAGTGCATTAAGTGCCATTATGGCAAAATATTTATTATCCTTTTTTTCTATTAGTGCTGCACTTTGAAGCTTATACATATGGTCTTTCAATCCACTTCAATGTTTATTCAATGCGTTTATTCAGTTAAATTATTTCGGATTGAATTTCTTTTTAAGTGGATGCAATTCATTTTGTATTAATGAATATTAAATCGTTCTAAAGCAAACAAAATCATAATTGCTAGTAAATTGGTAGTTTAATATTTTTAATGTTTCATTTTTATGCCTGAATTTGCAAAAATAATATTAATTTTATTTTGTTCCAACTACACAGCATTTTTGTTGAAAATATATACAGCAAAATTCAAATCATTTTAAACTAAAATAAAACTTCAGATTTTTTTCGATAGATGTTCTCTGATAGGGTAGCTTAAATGGAATAGAACATTGTAATGCCTTAATGCCATTATAACTCCTGTACCTCTAGTCTGAAAGAACCAACTGGTTTTCTGATAAAACTCAGAAAAATTATTGGACAAGAGAGATTTCCATATGATCCGGCATACTGTCAATCATACAGTGCCCAGTTAAGATGCCTACTAAAAGTGATATTGAAATTTTTCCTAGGTTAGTAGGCAGTAGTGTATTTGTCCTTTCCTTGCCTAATGAGGGTTACAGCATTTTTCACAATCCACAACTAGCACAAGATAAACTAACCACAGCGGTTTCTATTGTACTACAGTGGGCTGCAACAATTTCACTAACTAAATTTTTGCAAAATTCTGATATTCATTCATTAAAGGTTTAACAAATTTACGAAACTAGAAATTAAAGCTCTATGAAGAAGTGTTACTTTTAAATATGGACAAAATGTACTTTATATTATAGCGCCTCTTGTGTATAAAATTGTAACATTCATCACAAATGTGTCAATGTTTGAAAAATTTTCCATTGAATTACTTTTAATTTAACGAATTGGATGTACTTTAGTTTCATAGAAAACAGAGGGGTTAAATGCACAGAAAAAAATATTTTCACCAATTAAAGGTTTTAATTGAATTTCAATTAAAATCTTTAATTAATTAATTTATTCAATTATTTGTTTAATTAAGATTTTGTTGTCTGTTTTAAACAAATATACATTTAAATCAATTAAAAAATTAATTGCAACTTTAATTTAAAACTACTTAAAACCTTTAATTGATGCAAAGAATTTTTTCTGTGTGGTTGTCGGGGCATCAGAATGGGCCTCCTCATAGAAATTGATAATATTCACAACTAGGTTGAAGTGTAAAAGTGAGAAAATGCAACATTGCAGAATCATAGTGATTCGTTTCTATAGAACGAGGATGCAAAATTACATCCGTTAACTTTAAAATGACATCCATTTACGTATCTTCGAAATTTTGTAACAATATCATAATCTACAGACTGACAGTTGGACCTCTATGTACACTGTGATGACTTCCTACTATTTTTACTCACTGTAAAAAATAAAAATTTATTCATTATATTTTCATATGCATTTTTTTGTAATTTCTTTCAGATTTAAAATATGTTATTGCCTAAAATGGAAAAACAAGGAGAAATAAATTGGTTCTAAACAAATAACACTAACAACAACAATGCTTTATGATTTTAATACACAGATACACAGAAAGAGAAAGAAAACATTAAACTGGTGTAATGAAACGTCATAAAAATTTATGATCTAAAGTCTACAGATAAAAATAAAAAATAAAAATTAAAAATATAAAATATACCAAAAATACCAAAAATACAAAATAAATTGTCAACAAAATGCAATTGTATATAAAAGCTACTAACAACAACAATAGCAACAAAAAAAACAAATATTTTATTCAAAACTACGACAACAAATAAAATTTATATGAGAATGAGATATGAAATCATGTAATAAAACCAACAAAAAAAAATAATAGAAATTAAAAAAAAAATTATTTAAGTGAAAAAAAACTATTTTTTGCCAAAGTAAAAACAAAAAATTTTTATCATTTCACAAATAACAAAAAACAAAGATTTTCGTACAATCTGTAATATATTCTTCTAAACTAAACAGTGAAATTGCACAACAACACAACAAATTTATTGTAACTTAACCACCGAAATAGACAAAATGGCAAAAAATTATTTATTTGTAAATAGAAACAGAAATAAAGTATAAAAATAAAAATAAAAATAAAAATAATTTGCAACTGTAATAAACCGAAATAAATAAGTATCGGAGACATACAATAGAAAAAGCATAATATTTTTTTTTTTATTATGCTTATTTTACAACCATAAGCCATAACAATACGATACTGAATTTTTAACAATCTATAAAAGACTTGAATAATCGCTATAAAAAATCAACTTCAAATGATGGCTTTGCGTATATCAGGGAAATATAAAAATCATTTAGGACTTATCATTTACGGTTTCACTGGCCTTCTGTTGTTAACAACATCAACATCATACACATTGGCGGGCCGTTTATTTGGTAAGTTTTTAATTAACATTCCTTTGTGCTTTAAAAATTAATCCAAACATACGATATAACAAAAAAAAAAAAAAAAATATATATATACATATATAGCACACTAAATCGCAAACTGTCACAACACATAACTTATCAAAATCGTTTTTATCTTTCATAAACCAGTTCAAAGAGCAAATTTTTTTTTTGTATCACTGGAACAATGCCATTACTGTGCAACTAAATTTGATTATAAAATTACATCTATGTTTATAAAAACACTTTTAAATTGTGACGTGTAAGTCTTTCAGATTTAGTGTGCGATATATTAATAAAAATAAATAAATTACATCTCTAGTATATGTTAACGTTAAAGGTTTTACGGGATTATGAAAACAAAAGAGCAAAATTTTCATAAGGCGCCATCATTGTTTGGCTATCAAATTTGGTAGATATTTTTTCCTTTGGTAGGATGGTATGCTTTACCTAATTTTGCTAGGTGGTATTTCGTTGTTTAATCTCTCTAAATAATCCATAGGATTTAAAGAATATTTTTTACAATCGGAAAAATTTTCTTTCTAGACACTGAGAGAAAGTAATGCATTTTCTGGATCGAAGAATGCTGGTGAAGGATGTAGGCCAGCATTCTTCATATCTATTTACTATGCGTTGTGTTTAGTTGCCATCATCTATTTAATCAATCAAACTCAGGTAATATAATACGAGCAATTTAATTCAATCATTTAATCTCAGTTAGCCAAAACAATTAGAATGTAATAAATAGATACTTCTAATTTTTTAATCTTGTACTTTTAAAGTTAAATATTAAACGTAATACAAAACCCTCTGTGTGTGTGAGTCTGATTTGCATTTGACTCCTTTACTTTAATTACAAAGCGAATTTGATTCTATGCTTTTGCTTCTACAAAATCATATTAAAAATATTACGCTCTAGACGCACCTTTGTTCGGTATTGCAATAGTGATGCCCAAATATTAAGTTTTGGTTACCGTGTATCGAGTATTTGGCCTTCTTTTCGAGTACTCAAAAATTATTGTTAAAACTCAATACCTTTAGCGTTATAAATTTTGAAACAAATTGAATAGAAAATTTAACAACTACATTAAAACTCTTACTAACAATGCGTTTCTATTATGTAAACAATAGTATTGAGTACTACTACCAAAGTATTGAGTAGCATCAACTAATTAAAAGTAGTAGTAGAATCGCACTATTTGACAGCACTACACTGTTTAGAAATATTATTTTATGCCTTCATGGAGGCGTGTAATAAATTACTTAAATTAAAATTATTCATACGCTACATCGCTCAGTACTACTCTACCAATACTCAATGATCATTGAATATTATTGTTTAAAATTACTAGCCAGATTAATAAAATGTATTAGGGTTGTACGAACAATTTTTTTTCAAAATTAATATGTTATAGTGATAAAATAATTCCATTTGCTATTGTTAAGTCAATTGCTAAGTTTGAACACAATTGAAGTAGAGTAAGAGGTGCCGCAAATCTAAATGCCGCAGATCGAAATACAATATTGAAATTTAGCAAATTTTAATACATTTGAATCTACAAGAACTGTATTTTAAGTTTTTGTCAAAGAAAAATAATTACAATACAATATCTTCCCCTATCTTTCTACAACACATTTGTCGATTCGACGAAGAATGGCTTTTACGCAACAAAAATAAGTATAACCTTTCAGGTTAATGCCCCAATTACGTATTAAAACATGAGAAAATAAAGGCAATAAAATGACGATGGACAATAAATGTTTGTTCTGTTTTAGTTTAGGCGTAATTTTCATGAAATTGAAATAATTAACATAAAAAACCAACAATAAAAATATATAACTCTAAAAGATTTAAAGACAAACAATTATGTTCAAGGTTTCTGTGGCCCTTCAAGATGTGGTTCTATCACAATAAAACTTTGCAAAAAAACTTCTCACATAAAAAGACAAATTTAACTCACTATTGAACGAGTTATACAAAAAATTATCTTTTGCCCTATACCAACGTTCCAGCCTAATATAGATGCGAGTTCCAGGATGGGATGTCAATGAACAGCCGAGGAGGATGGAGACGAATGTGGTCAATGCTATATCACCATTCGAAATAATATTTTCGTGTATGGCCATCAGACAATTGAGGCCATTTTATAATTACGAGCGTAAGGCCTCATTGGTATATAAAAATAGGATTGACATCTCAAGGTTGCTGGCTGTGCTAACGGGTCTCTAGTCTTACTCTACACATGCTAGTAGATTGGCATTTACCTATTAAAGGCACTGTCGTAGCTGCCAGTTTTAGAGCAAATAGGAGACGGTGTACGAGTTCTGTACAAGTGTCCAGTACTCTATTCTTCGGGACGAAAATTTCGTGGAGCAAACATAATAGATGACCTATCTGAGTTACAAGAAATAAGTGTAGCTGCCCGATCGTCATGTGTGCATCATTTGCGCGTAGCAAACCAAACAACTATTCAAATATATAAGTTATGCAAACACAAGCTGTCCCCGCCACCCGACACGCCGTGGGCGTCATCACAATATTTTATTCGATTTTGCTTTGAAAGTAATACACACCTAATTTTAAGACTCTTACTTTTATAGTGCTTAAGTTATGGTTTATATATTTTCTTTATACAGAGGTACCCATCTCTGGATATAACTCTGCAATTGATATTAAATTCTAATATTATTGTAGAATTGTGTAAATAGTGTTTAAAATTTTCCGCTTTAAAAAATCGGTAAAATTGCTTACGTTCACTACTTTTTCTCTATTTTCTTTTGAAAATGATATATTTTTGCGGAACAAAGTACCCTATATTTGAAACGAGATACTAAGGTACCTTCTCACAAAACTTTATTAAAATTAATCCAGTAGTTTTTACGTGATGCAAGCACAGACAGACATACAAAAATTCCGCACGAGCAACAAAATTTTCAAAAAATATTTTATGTACAGAAAAGGTCCTGTTAAAGTTTATTATATACATACATACATACATACATACATACATACATACATACATACATACATACATACATACATACATACATACATACATACATACATACATACATACATACATACATACATACATACATACATACATACATACATACATACATACATACATACATACATACATACATACATACATATATAGTATAATTTAAAGCGACTTCGCAATTTCAAATTATAAATTTTTTAAAATTATAACTACTCGTATATCAAACACTTGAGAAGTTGTGAAAAAAAAATTATCCAAGTTTTTGTGTCGATTTTTAAATGTCAGTAAGTTGTCAGGATTATTGACAGATAACATGCCAGTTAGTTTGTAAATTATTAATTAAAACCAATAAAATTAAAGCAAAGTATGTATGCTTTTATTATACAAACATCAAGTTTTAATTAAAATAATATTCATATTTTGTGTGCATGTGTGTTTTGAGGTAAATATATTTATTATTTTTATTTATTAATTTTTTTTTTGCTTTCTATGATTTTATTTACTTGATTTATTTTTTAATGTTTTCTTTTGGACAAATAAATGATGACAGTTTTATTATTTATTTATGGTAATATAATGATTTTTTAAATAAATATAAACACAAACAAATTATATTTATGTATATTTGTTTGCTAAAGGTTTTTTAATATTGTTTTTGTTGGGTCATCAACAAACTAAAAACAGAAAGAAATTTTCCAATGAAGCTAAATAATTGTTAAATTATTTTAACAAAAGAGTGTTTTATTATAAATTAAAAAGTAAATGTACTGAATCTTTTACACTTTAATTTGCTTGAAGTGTTGATTTTGTGGTTATTTTTATTTATTTTTTTTAATTTAATCTTTTAAAAAGTATAAAATATATTAAATTATAGAAGAAATCAAGCAAAATTTTTTGGGAGTTTTAATTCTTTATTTCGAATTAGTTTTAAAAATGATATCCAATTTATTTTATATTTGCCTCTTAAATATTTACACGAGCATACCGAAATATTCAGAGTTCTTAATAGCAACGAAACCCGCAACCCCAGATCGATTGTTTGTGTCTTTTGCATGTGTAATATAGTAATTTGAATTTTACCCACCTCCTGTTGAATGATTCATTTAAAAATTCGTACACGCCTTTAGTTGTCTTGACTATAGTATTATGCATATCGTCGCGTTTATTCTTAAACCACGTAAGCTTCAAAAAGTCGTTTTTCAGAAAACGAAAAAAACTTAATAACTTCTTTAATATGGGTTTCAAAACAATTTTTTTTTTACAAAACATGGCTGTCTGACTCTCTGAAGGGTATAGAAACTTTTTTTTTTTTTTAATTTGTTACTTACAATTAATTGTAGCCAAATCTGTCGCTTACGTGGTTTTGGCGCAACCAGCAAATCGCAAAATTTCTGTGTGTAAATTAACATTTATTTTTGTATTTATAAAAAAAAAACTTGTAATTTTACCAAAAATGCTCTAAGTGGCCTGAATCTTTCCTGATTTTTTTATTCTTAAATACAAAAAACTTAACATTTCCAACTTGAAATATAAAAACCATTATATTTTGCATGCAAATGTCATTTGTATGGCACTTACGAGGTTTTGAAAATGGATTTTTTTCTTTTTCATACAAACTTGTTAAGATGAGAATGTAGTCTGGTGGCAAATGTTATTTTCTACCATAAAAACCAAAAAAGTCAATTTCAAAAAAATGACGCTTACGTAGTTTAAGAAGAAACGCGACGATATGCAGTATCATTATAATCCCAAGATGGCGACTCAATATGGTTATCAAACAAAGCACTTGAACAGTACATCTAGAAAACTCCAAAAGTAAGATGGGGTCTGAAAAAATAGTTTAGAAAAATAATACATTAAAACTGAAATCTAGGTATACGGATATAATCAAAACAAAGATTTTTGCAAAAACCTAAAATCGTGGTTCATCAAGTATTCCCCAGTCATGTCAAGTTTTTGTATCGTTTTGTGGACTGTAGGGCTATAGAATATCTAAGAAATATACACAGTTAGTATGCCAAAAAGTGGATACAAATCTTGTTGTTTACAAGCTTTGGCCTTCATTGAACTTCGAAGCTTATTGGCAGAAACTCGACCCTAAGCCTAAATTGTAGGATTTTACTTTATAATTCGCTCCTTAAACCAATATGGTGTTAGGGTATTCAATTGTGTTACACTGCCTCACCAGCAAACTTAAAAAAAAAAAACAAATGCAGAGCAGTCTTTGGGACTGCCGATAGAAGTGAAAACTAATAACCAAGAGCCCCCACGCAAACCCTTAAGGGTGTGTGAGCACATACACAATCTCAACGAGAATCTCACAAAGAGAACAAAACATGTAAAAATTTTAAATAAGCAGCATACCAGCTTTCAACAAGGTAGGTTTGTGTGACTTTGCTAAATATTTAGCAAACTAATGCATTTTAATTTTAACAAATTTTTTTTTTTTGGTTGCAGGCCTTTGCTAATAACACTTATAATGTAAACAATCTACAATATAATAGTTGACACTTCACATTGATAAGTTAATTTTATGGCATAACATTTGTAGCCTATGAAATTAAATGAATTATACCACCTTCTCTATTCTTGTGGCGTGTACAGTCTCATAGATATGCTATAGAAGACTTTGCCGCACATATTTTTTTGCTATCTTCAACTGTCTGCCTATAACGGTTCAAAAGTCGGACAATATACATAAAATTACATTAACATTTGGGACATCCTTTAGTTTCTAATTTTAAATATTTATACTTGTTTGCTATACCGCACATATTCGTAGACATTATGTGTAACTTTTAAGAGTTTTTCTATAGGTGTTCCAATGATAGGGCGATATAGGTCAAATTATATCATTTATGGGGACACCCTTTATTTATAATATTCAAATTTTATTCTTAAGTTATAGCAGACTTAGCAATACGGTTTCTTTGTAAATTTCATACGTCTGTCTATGGCTGTTCAAAATTTTAACCACATACATAAATTTAAATAAACTATAGGGACACCCTTTGTTTTCCAAATCAAAATTTTATACTTTTTGTAGCGAACTTAGCAATATAGATTCTTTGTAAATTTCAATTCAAAAGTTTGGACATATAAATCAAATTACAGCAATTAATGGGACACCCTTTAATTTCTAGTATTACATATTTTACTTGTTATTGTAACGGACATAGTAATAGACATTTTGTTTAATTTTCAATTGTTTATAAAAGATAGCGCCATGTAGGTAACATTACGTCAAGTATGGGCACACAAGTATGGGTACGTTATTGGGAACTATATATGCACTTTTTTAAATTTTAAATTGATGCTCTTTCCGGTTCATACTACACGAAAAAATATGTATATTGTTTGGGGTCACCCTTTAGATTTTAAAATTATGAAATGCTTTTAAAAATGAGACCAACACGACATTTCTAATAGGGTTATTTATGTGTACAAATCATTTCTCTCTTTCGGAACACCCTTTAATTTTAATATTTATTATAGCGGCCGTGGCCGTCACTTTACGTCAAAAACATGTCACTATCGGAACACCCTTTAATTTTTAGTAATTGTCATAGTGACCGTGGCAACACAGGAATATTGATAAGAATCAGGGGGGATGCACAAATGACAACAGCGAAAAAACATAACGTTTGTTATGGCCTTAACGAGTATATATGTTTTTTTATCTTGGACTTGAAATATGAATATTTATTGTTAGTTAAAAAGTTGATTTGAGATACAATAAAAATAAAGATAAAAAATATTGCTTCTCTTATCCTGCCGAATAGCAGAGAAAGAACACACAAATTTTAACAGAATCTATGAAAATTACATTTTTCTGTCTATCAATAGCTGGACTTAATCAAGTATAATTTTATTTAGAAACTAGTTGTGCCCGCCACGTCGTGGGCATCCTGACAATATTTTACTCGATTTTGCTTTGAAAGTATTCCACACCAATTGTAAGAATCTTGCTTTTATAGTGCTTCAGTTATGGCTTATGTATTTATTTATATAAAGGTACCCACCCATCTTTCGATAAAATTTTAAAATTTATAAATAATTCTAAAATTCTTAAAATTATTGTAAAGCTCTGTAAGAGGTGTTTAAAATATTTGAATAACAATGTAATTCCACAAAGTAATAATTCTTGCAAAAAAAAAACCGACTATAAAACCGACTATAAAACAAATATATGTGCATCAATTCTAAACTAAAAATTTAAAAGGAAGTAAGAAATAGTACTCAAATCAAATACATTTATACTTGTTGCTCTAACGGACATAGTAAAATAAGTTCTGTACATTCAAATGTCTATCCATAGCGGTTAAGCAGATAAAGCCTTATACGACAAATTACGTCAGATATGAGGATACCCTTTATTTCTTTACACTTATTATTACTGACACAGTAATAAAAAGTAACGGTTCCAAAGATATGGCCATATAGCTTAAACAATATCACCTAGGGGACACCCTTTAATGTTCAATTTTAAATTAAACACTTATTTTAAAGGACAGATTCTTTGCAAATTTCAAATATCTGTCTAAAACGGTTCAAAAGTTTGGCCATATGCAACAATTTACATCAACTATTGAGACACCCCTTAAAATTTTAAATATTTATAAATTATATAAAATTATTCTACGGGACATAGTAGTGGAGATTCTGTCTTATTTTCAAGTGTTTGTCTATAACGGTTCAAAATATAAGACAAGATAGGTAAAACCTAATCAATTATGGGGACACCCTTTAGCTTCCAAATTTATATTATATACTTGATGTTATAACGGACTTAGATATACAAGTTCTTTGAAAATTTCAACCGTCTCTATGTTACGGTTCAAAAGTTTTGCAATATACATCAAATTACATCAACTATTGGGACACCCTTTAACTTATAATTATAAATATTTAATTTCTGATTATAAATATTTGACATTCTGTCCAATTTTCAAGTGATTGTCTACAATGGTTCAAATGGTTCATATATTTAAATTGACGTCACATATGGGGACACCCTTTAATTTTTAAGTTTATTTTTTTATTAATTTCTGTTATTGGCAGCTATAGTAATAAGCAGTTTTTTAAAATTTTAAAAGGGTTCCCTTTACGGTTCATAATACACGTAAAAAACACGTATGTTGTATGGGAACACCCTTTAATTTTCAAAATTCTGAACTTCTTTTAAAATGGGACCAATCTGTAAGCATTTCCTTTCTAATAAAGAAAAATTTTAAAATCGGTTCAGAAATGACTGAGTTCTGCGGGCACAAACATAAAAAAGCAACATTCAGACGAATTGATAACCTCCTTCTTTTTTTGAAGTCGGTTAAAAATACAAATTGTATTCAACTGGCGCCATCTGTTGCGTAATAATAATATAAAAATAAATAAAAAAGTGTGTTGAAAATGTAACCGTGTTGAAAAATACCGTATTGAAAATATCTCAGTTTTAAAACAAAATTGTCAGTACCTTTAAGCAGTTTTTCTCCTTTTTCTCTTGGAAATGAGATATTTTTTCAGAAAAGAAGTATCCTATATTGGGATCAGAATACTAAGGTACCTGTTCCCAAAATTTTGTTAAATTCTATCTAGTAAATTTTATGTGATGCGAACACAAACGAAAATCAGAAAGACAGACAAACAGACAGATGGATATGAGTTACTATTTTATTATATGTATAGATAAATAAATTTTAAAATTGTTAGCAGTTTGCGTAAAAATTAATTACCCTTTGGGAAAAAATTTAGTTAGAAATGGGCAAACAGAAAGGGTGAATAGGAATTTTGGTGTAAAAATTACTCCATATGAAATCAAGTTGAAAAAATTTTTAAAACATAAATACGTTTAAATAAAAGAATAAAGTATCTGAGGAAATAATAAAGACAACAAGTAAATACGACATAAAAAGGGACATTTAAATGTAAATTTATGTGACATTTCCGCACATTTAAAGGATTTTAAATGAATTATTAATATGAAAGTTAAAAAAAAATTAAATACTATAAAACAAAAACATTGATGTTGAGGCGAAAGGTGAGGGAATCCACCTTTTGCCTCAACATCAATGTGTTGTGCTTATTTGTGGTTATTTCATAAATATCTATTAAATTTGAATAAAACTAAAGAAACCGAATATGTAAGGCCAAGTTATAGCTTTCGATGTGGACTAATATTTCAATAAATTAAATAAATAGATGGTGCCTCGGTAGGCTAGCAGTTAGTGTGCTAGTCTATTAGTCCGGGGTTGTGAATTCGATTCTCACCAAAAAATCTGAAATTTTTTATTACAAGTTGGCAGGAGAATCAATAAGGAGCTTGGATAATATCTTATATGCAGATGCTGTGAAGACTAAGCAAATGTTAGAAATTACCATACGGTCTTTGACGAGGAAGAATGTCGACATGTATCAGTCGCCAGTCTGAAATACCAGAAATCATTGAAGAACGAAGAGGTTCGAAAAGGGACCCGTAAGGTTAGTAGTCTGCTTGGGTATCCCCCTACAAAAATAATAAATAAATAGACGCCAAGTCAACAAAAAATATAATAGCTTAAGCTAATTTGTGACTGATTGCGTCTTCATAGCCAAGAATTATGCATTATTTTTGGTATTACTTTATTGTCATTTCTACGAATACTGTTGCATAGTGACAAAGATGTCACAACAAATTGGGGTTTTTGTATAAAACTGTCAACCCTACCTTTCTTAACGATGATGATGTCAAATACTTTTTGCAGTATTTAGCCAAGGCTTAAACATCTATATACAGTTTGTTCAATCAATGCATTACACTCGGAAGAATAGTACAATAAATTAAAAATCTTAACATTTAAATTATAAACAGACTCTTCGTTACACAGAAAAATATATTTGCACCAATTAAAGGTTTTAATTGGTTTGAGATTAAAATCTATTTAAATATTTTTGACTGATTCAATTATTCATTTTATTAGGATTTTTGTAGGTCCGTTTTAAACAAATATATATTTGAATCAATTCAAAAATTAATTGAACTTTAATTTAAAGAGAACAAGCCTGCCTATGGTAGCAATTAGTAATGAACCACCTAGCAAGATCGAAATAAAAGAAGCAATAGATTCTAGGAAAAATGGAAAGGCTACGGGTGTAGATGATATCCAAGCTGAACTGCTAAAAGCTGATAGCATCAGAATGACCGACATGCTGCATCCCTTATTTAACGGTATGTGGACTACAGAAAGGATTCCTACGGATTGGAAGAATTCCGTGATAGTAAAAATCCGAAAAAGGACGACCTTTAAAATTGTAACAATTGGAGAGGAATAGCTCTTTTATCTGTCACAGGCAAAGTATTTAACAAAATAATTTTAAACCACATTGTCTGCCCACTTAACTACCTTTTGCGCAAACAACAGGTCGGATTTAGAGCAAACCAATCGTGCATTGACAATATTAATACCATGAGAATTATATTGGAGCAATGCATTGAATAGAACATTGCGCTGTATGCAGTTTATATCGATTACGAAAAGGAATTTGACTCATTAAAAAGATAATACATCTGGAACGTATTGGAAAACTTAGGAGTACCACAGAAAATAATAAATATTATTTTAAACAGCTACGACGACGTTAAATGCAGAGCTCTGCACAATGGCAAGCTTAGCGATCCATTCTACTCCACCTATTATGTGAGAGACAGCTGTTCATCACTGTTTTGGATCGCGTACTACAAATATTTAACAGTACTACTAATAAGCGGGGAATCTCATGACATCTGAATCTGCCTTGTAGACCCTTAGTGTACGGACGTTATAGTTTTACTTTCACACTCTCATCAACACATGCAATCAAAAGTAGATGACTTACAGCAGGAGTCGATTAAGGTTGGCCTTACAATTAACATAAACAAAACAGAATCGTTGCGAATTAATTCACCCAGTGTATCATCATTCACTATAAACGGCCATAACATAACAGAAGTCAATAGTAGTGTCCTTTCAACTAACGAATGAGCTAAACAAGATGTCTTAAGTAGCATACAGATGGCTCGTATGTCGTTTGCCAAGCTGCGAAATGTATGGTGTGCTAATAACATAAGCACTGCAACTAATTGCCAAATTTCTAATGCCTGCGTGAATTCTGTACTGCTCTATGGTCCAGAGATATTTGTTTGTGGAACAAGATAAACGTGAGTACCTTCCTAGTCGGCCGAACCATACGGTGGTCTTACCACCGAGTGAAACTTAGGCGTAGACTAGCGCCCCCATTGTGTAGTATAACAACACTTTACGATTGCCACCAATCGCTTTTTGTGTGTGATACAGACACAATGAGTAGCAATTTATATAATATGGCAAGCCTTTCCAAGGCAAGCCTAGATCCATATTATAGCCTCTTGCTTAGGGGTTTGGAGACTATCCAAACTCCGTCTTTTGAGAGTGCAACAGCACACTTGATCGACTTTGCACCTTACCTACATAAATCGATCTTAAACCACAACCACCACGTGTACCCCCGAAGGGGACCACACCAATAACCGGTCACAGAGAGGATAGGCTCTCTGTGGGGCCATCGATTCCCGTGGTATCAGTCCTTTGGGCACTGGTCGGGCCTCGAAGAGGACCCGCAATGTTTATCGCAGACCTTTTCTTCCAGATTTAGGCTCTAGGAACCCTGGCGTCTGGTGCCCCTATTTTCCCCGAGTGAACCGCGTCAAAGCATTTGCCATTCCTGCAGTGACAATTGGAACCCCCGGGGGTGGCTCAGAGATATGATTAGTTACAGAAGAAACAAAAACAATATTCTCCAAATATGGTGGCCCAGAACCATATCGAATGAAGATCTATGGAGAAGTACTCGCCAGTAGAATATCAACGCCGAAATTAGAAAGAGAAAATATGGATAGATTGGGCACACTCTGCGAAAACCTTATGATGACCCTCCCCATAGCCTGGAACCGTAAGGTGTGCGACGACGTGGAAGACCCCAAACAGGCAAAGCGATAAACGAGTTAAGATTACTAGCACGAAACGGGAATTACGGGAAATCCTTTGTAGAAACCTTAAGCTCCTAAACATGGAGTATGGATTTAAATAATAATAATTTAAAACTAATTAAATCCATGAATTGGGCTACGGAATCCTCTGCTATCCAGCATACTCTATAATGCTAAGATAAATTTAACAAAAAGTTATTTCTAAAAATGTGACTTTTATGGATAATTTTCTGCAGCACTTCACCTCTGTTACCTGACACTGTATTTTGGAGGGTTTTTATTTAAAACCATTACACACGAATGTTCAACCATTGTACACTAATGAATGCAAAATATTATTGAATTTCTTTTATTTACAATAACATTTGCAAAATTCTATTGCCAAACGATTTTATAATTAATTCTATCGATCTGTATTATCTATTTTAAAATATTATTTCGTTTAAAACAAACAGGTTAAATTACTTTACTCTGTAACCACCTCACAGTTCCTACCGCACATCACATCAAAAATATTTTAAACCACTCCATTGGGTTTCAGTTTCATGAAGTTACTCGAACATTCAACACATAATGGATTTCTAGTGTGGCACTTGTTCTCTTGTTATTTTGTTCATGCAATTATACTCCTGCAGCCAGAATATTTGATAAATTCCATTTAACATTTCGAAATTTATTTCATTGAATGGATTAAAATGTTAAAATATTTAGCAACACGAGTATTTGCGTGAGGGAGGGTGCAAATGTTTGAAAATTTTGTTTAAAAATGTGGCCCATGATGGTCAGTGTAAGAGGCCGTGTATGTTTATTCAAATTTTCACAAATTGGCCACCGTTCGTGTGCATAATCATATATTGTCATTTGAGAGCTAGTTTTGTTTTTTTTTACTTTTTATATCAGCAACAGGTTGGTGTATACATTTATGTAAATTTGTATGTTTTAGGGCTTATTTTAGTAAAATACAAAAGAGCTATTATACTTCATGACCTAAAGTAGATAAAGCGTGACGCTTTTCTGACAAGAAATTAATAATCATGTTATAAGTTGAGTAAACATATAGTTTTAATTATCAAATAAAGAATTTGAACTGTAACAAAATGAAACTTTTTATTTAGGGGCACCCGACTCTGTCAATTTAATTATTTTTAAGAAAAAAGTTTCAATTAAAAATAAGCAAAAGATAATGTAAATTCTTAATTGCTTGAAAGTTAATCGAAGTGAAAGTTAAAGGGTGTATCCATAGTAGACGTGGTTGTGATGTGCTTATCTTTTGAACCGTAACAAGCAGACAATTAAAATTTTTTCAATCTATACATTTAATAAAATAGTAAATTTTTCCTGTTTCTCTGTCTGTCTGTCTGTCTTTTTTAGGGTTCCGTACCCAAAGGGTAAAAATGAAACCCTATTGTTTTCGCTACAATGTCTGTCCGTCTGGCCGTCTGTTAGCGGGTTTTATCTCTAGAACCGTAATAGGTAGACTCTTGAAATTTTCACAGATGATGTATAGCTGTTGCCGCTGCAGCAAAAAACACTAAAACTTATAGGGTGTTCTGATAGAGAGATGTTATTCACGAATATGTGTTTATTTCTTGAACTGTAGGAGGCATAGACTCAAGATTTAAAAACAGTAGTTAAAACTTAGTTCGCCATATAAACACGTATAAAATAAACCTAAAAATTAAAGGGTGTTCCGATAGTGATGTGATTTGCATGTATAAGGCCTAAGTTTTGAACCATAATAGATGGCCTCTTGAAATTTTCTCAGAGGGTTTATAACTGTATCCGCTATAGCAATAAATACTTATCGGGTGTTCCGAAAGTGAGGTGTTATTTGCCTTTATGTCTTTATTTCTTGAGCTATAGGAGGCAACCACTTAAAATTTGCAGACAGTAACTAACACTATGTTCACTTTCTAAACAAGTATATAAAATTAACCCTTAAAATTAAAGGGTGTTCCGAGAGTGACAAATTTTACGTATATATGGCCTAAGTTTTGAACGATAATAAGTAGACTCTTAAAGTTTTTACAGGAGGTTTGTTACTATGGAAACTTTAACAAATAATAAAAATTAAAGGCTGTTCCGACAATGACGTGATTTTCATGTATAACGCCTTATTTCTTGAACCGTAATAGGTAGACTCTTAAAATTTTGTACAGGAGATATGTTGCCACGGCCGATATGACAATTACTAAAAATTAAAGGGTGTTCCGACAATGCCATGGTTTTCACGTATAGTGACTTATTTTTTAATTGTAATAGGTAAACTCTTGATATATTCATATAAAAAGAATTACCATGGCCGTTATAACAAATAACAAAATTTAAGGGTGTTGCGACAGAGACACGATTTTTACTTAAAAATTCTTATTTTTTGAACTATAATAGGTAGCCTCTTGAATTGTTTACACTAGATGTTGTACTACGGCCTTTGTAAAAAATTACTAATTACTAAAGCGTGATTCATCAGTGACATGTTTTTCACGTATAATATCTTATTTTTTTAACCCCAATAGGTAGGCTTGATATTTTTATAGAAAATATATTGCCATGGCCGTTATAACAACAATTCCTAAAATTTAAAGGATGTTCAAGTAGCGATGCAATTATCGCGAATATGAATTTGATTTTACAAATAAAGGGTGTCCCATAAGACACGAAAAAATTAACAACTTGAATTTTTAAAGGCGTACTAAACATAGTACGGAATACTATGTGTGTGAGACTAACTCGCACTTGACTGATTTATTTATGTACGCATCACGTAAAAACTATTGGATGGATTTTAATAAAATTTTGTTAGGAGGAACCTTAGTATTTTGATTGCAATATACATTTTACCGTAAAAATATCTTATTTTCAAGAAAAATCATTGAAAGGCGCATTTTTTACCCATTTAAAGTTACTGCATACTTTAAGGCATCTTTTATAACTAAAAGAGGGATATTTTTAAACACGGTTACTTGAAAGATGGCGCTTTATTTTTTTAATAATGACAAAATATAAATTGAATGTGGCATATTTTTAACACGACAAAATATTGATTAATTACTGCCAAATAGTCAACTGAATAAAATTTGTATTTGATTTGTGGGATACATTGCCCTTTAAATATTTTAAACACCTCTTACAGAGATATACAATAATTTTTAGAATTTTATATAAATTTTAGAATGTTATCCACACGCAAAAAAAAACATGGTTATTGTATGGTCATGGCAACCGCACTATGTTCTCGTTAACAATATATTTTTGCTGTGAACAAGTTATAGTTATTTTAAACAATACACGATAAATAAGTTTTTAATTAATTTATATAATTAATTAATTTAATTAATTAGTTAAGCATTCAATGGTTATACGCACCAAAAAAGCGACATGGTTGATTTTAACCATATTAAAATTCAAACCACAACCAAATTTTTTTTAATATTTAAATATAAAATTATATATATAACCATAATATATTGTTATTAAACATAGTATGTTAAGTATGACTAAAAATAAACAAAGAATAAAATACATATTTTAGTTTTGGCCTTTTTCAGTTCAGAAATATGTGTGTAAGCTATCGGTTCAATTAAAACCGTAAATGTTAAATACAGATTTGCTGTCAATAAATAAATATGTTTTTTATTAGTATAAATGATAGTTTTAAATTAAAAATATCAAACATTATAAAAATTAAAGCAGAAAATATCGAAATATGTATTTAAGTCTAAATGGAAATATTCGTGTATTTGTTTTTTGTAATTTATAAATATATTCATACATTGTCACATATAACCACTGACATGTTTCACATTATATTATAGTATGTTTATATCATAAACATAATTATGGTTGTATTATACAATACTATTTTTATGTAAGACAAATATATGTTCCAATGACAACAATTATATTTTTATGGTTAAAAATAATATGGTTTGAATGTAACCATATAGTTCAACCGTAACATGTTGCTCTTAGATTATGGTTACCTCAACCATATTTTTTATTTGCGTGTGTGCGGCATAAGAGAATATATACGTATTTTTTTAAATGTTTATTTTATAGCGGCAATATTTCATAGTAATTCAAATAAGATCAAGTTTAAAAAACATAAAACTTGTTCTGGAAAATAATACAGCCTCCATTCAAATGACCATAAAGTAATGCAAAAGGAATTGTTATCTGTTAAGCCACCCATATTATCAATAATGCTTATTTATAATATTTTGTTGTTGTTAGTGTAATGAAGACATAAGCAAAGGTATTGTTATTATATACAATAGGTTAATGGTACATTATTATATATACTTATCTGCTTATTGGAATGAATGTTTATAAAATACTCTATTGTTTAATTTTTTTAATAAACTCCTAGCACGCATACCAAACAAAATTAATTTTTTTTGTAATTCTTTGAATGAAATTCACACACTTACACATACGTATACGTGCATATATACTCGTATATATTCGTTCTTTAAAACCATTAACGAACACTTTTAGTTATACACACATAAATAGAAAATACACAAAAGGAAGACTCTAGGTTAACAGGCACATTTAAACGTTCACTGCGTGCTTGTATGTACGATGTTTGTACTGGGGCGTAAACAGTCGATGGATGTGATAATGGAAAAGGCCAACATAATATATCTATAAGTACATACATATATCTGCACGCAAAGAAAAAACATGGTTGAGGTTACCATAATCTAAGAAAATCATGTTAAAGTTTAATTATGTGGTTATATTCGAACCATATTATTTTAAACCATAATAATAATAATATTGTTGTCATTTGAACATATTATTGTCTTACATAAAAATAATATTCTAAAATACAACCATAATTATGTTTATAATATAAACATATTATAATATAATGTGAAACATGTAAATGGTTATATGTGGAAAAAACAAATACACGAATATTTCCATTTAGACTTACATACGTATTTTGATCTTTTCTGCTTACCTTTTTATTTGTTTGATATTCTTAATTTAAAAATATCATTTATAATAAAAAAAAATTTATTTGTTGACAACAAATGTGTATTTAATGTTTTTACGGTTTTAAATGACCAGATATCTTACACACATATTTCTGAACTGAAATGTATTCTCAAAACCAAACATTATTTTTTATTTTTAGTCATACTTAACATACTATGTTTAATAATAATATATTATGGTTATAAATATAATTTAATTTTTAAATATTAAAAAAAGATTTATTGTGGTTTGAATTATAATATGGTTCAAATCAACTATGTTGCTTTTTTGGTGAGTATAACCATGGAATGATTAACTGTTAACAAAAACTTGTTTATCGTGACCAAAGTATTGTTTAAAATAACTATAATTTGTTTACAGCAAACATGTATTGTTACAGAGAACATAGTATGGTTGCCGTGACAATACAATAACCATGTTTTTTTCTTCCCGTGTGTACATATACTGAAATTGTTACAGGAGCTGGTCTGTACAATTGTGGAACAAGATTAACGTGAGTACCTCCTAGTTGGCCTAATCTCACGGTGTTCTTACCACCGAGTGAAATATAAGCGTAGACTAGCGCCCCCATTGTGTAGTATAACAACACTTTACGATTGCCACCAATCGCAATTTGTGTGATACAGTCACAATGAGAAGCAATTTATATAATATGGCAAGCCTTATCCAAGGCCAGCCTAGATCCATATTATAGTCTCTTGCTTAGGGGTTTGGAGACTATCCAAACTCCGCCTGTTGAGAGTGCAACAGCACACTTGATCGAACTTGCACCTTACCTACATAAATCGATCTTAAACCACAACCACCACGTGTACCCCCGAAGGGGACCTCACCAATAACCGGTCACAGAGAGGATAGGCTCTCTGTGGGGCCACCGATTTCCGTGGTACCAGTCCTTTGGGCACTGGTCGGGTGAAATATATTTGGAATATTTTGTTGCTAGTGCAAATATTAATCTATACGGAAAACAAAACACAAATTTTTCGAATTTTAGTCCGCCGTTCTGTCGTTTGGTGTGGCTGTCTGTGTTTGCATTAAGTAAAAACTGCTTGATAAATTTTAATAAAATGTTGTGGGGAGTTACCTCTGTTCCATACATAAAATGCTTTTTTTACCAGAGTAAATAAAGATAAAATCGTGAAAGTTTAAACAGGATTTTTTCTGTTCAAATATATATTTGAATCAACTAAAGAATTAATTTAGCTTTTAATTAAAACTAATTGTCCTTATCTTGTGAACGTTAGAGACTAACACTTGAGGACTGCACAATGCTCGCAGGTATAAATAGAATTAAAAGTTAAAGGGTGGCCCTATAGTAGGGATGATTGTAATGTATGTGTGCTTATCTTTAGAACCATAACAAGCAGTCATACTGTAAACTTTCGAATTTATCAATAAAATACATATGGGAAAGCTGAGACTCCCACGATTCCAAAGGTGGTTTGGTTTTCACTGAAAATTTTAATTATTATTAGTCGAACTGTTTATATATTACATAAAATAAAATTTATAATCAAGCTTAAGTTCGTTTCTATTCTCTCTAAAAAAGATTTAATTAAATTACAAATTAGGTGATAACATTAAAGAAATATTGGGAAAATTTAATTTTTAGACACCAGCACGACCGGAATGCACATTTTCTAGACAGCCATGTCCCTCATCAGCACTCTTGTATCTAATCTACTTAGGGTAATGTTTTAGTTGTAAGCATCATCTATTTAACCAACCAAACCCAGATAAAGAAATACGAGAAAACTTGTATTCAATAATCAATCGTCAGTTGGTGAGAACGAAGTCTACCACTACCTTAAGCTTCCCTCTTGTTGAATATTTTTACTTTTAATATTTACCACCTATATTTTGTTGTTCCTTCAACGAACCTTTGGTTAGCAATGAAAGTAACTTTTTATTTAGATACAAGAGTGCTGATGACGGACGTGGCTGTCTAGAAAATGTGCATGTGAATTTATTTGTAAATAAATAAATTTGTTTTTTATCTTAAATAATAATTTAATTTTAAAATATATAGTGTTGTCAATTTGGTAACCCTATTCATATAATGTTCTTTGAATACAAATGGTTATGAATATTTTCAAAACTTTAAATAATAAAAATACGAAAAAGTTTAAAATAATGTTATATTCTAAAAAGGTATACCGGCAACCCTAAATAATTGGAGATTTGTTATAATTTATAAAAAAAAAAACTATCACGCTTTATCATTTGGTATGTGAAATTTTGTAGATTCAATTTAAAAAAAAAATAATTATTACTGAAATGGGGGAATTTTGGGTATTTAATTGTCCCCGCACCGGAAAAATAAAAGGATTTCTAAAAATGTTAGTTTATTTTTGAAAATAGTAGTAGAGATTTGTTAGAGACTTCTTCGATTTTTTTCCAGTTTTACTATGGGGACGGTTCACTGTAAGTCAGTTCAAATTTTTAAAATCAAATAATAAAAATATAAAATTAAAAATTTAACGGTGCCTCTAAAAAGACATGATAATAATTAAATCATGTACTTTTGAAGTTGTATATTGAACGTAGTGCGGAACCCTACATGTATGAATTTGGCTCGCACTTAAATGATTTATTTAAAAATTATTATATAAAATAATAATTTTTAATATAAATACATATTTTTATATAAAAAATATAGAAATATATAAAAAAAATTTTATATATTTTTTTTGAATTAATTTGAAAAATTTACGTTCGTATACACTTCTGAGCCTTGTAACTATAATCTTAATCTTCCCTTACTTTGTACCATTATGTTGACCTCATACTGTTCGCACTCGTTAGTGAACTGCATGAACTCAATTTAACTTAAAAAAAAAAAAAAAAATTATAAAACATTCGAGTAAAGGTCAGTGTAAAATACGAAAGCAAAACTATGAACTAGAAAAACGGAAAATAAATGTTTAACGCCTGCATTTTATTTATGGCAAATATTTATTTCTGCTACACGTACATACATACATACATGCATACTCTTTGAATATGTGAATGCATTTAAAATTATTGAGGGGCAGGAGCCAACAGAAACAAAACTTGTTCTGTTTTTGGGATTTTGTTTTTATTGCATGTTGCATGGTGTAGTTGTTCTACTAGTACTTTTGAACTCTCTCTCATATTTCTACATACGCCACCACTATGTAATGAGGAGAAAAAGAAAAAAAAACGCAATAATGATTTAATAAAACGATGCCACAAATAATAAAATTTCTGAATACAGAAAATACACACACATACTGCTTGAAAAAACATTTACACAAACACTGCGGGTCAGGGATGGCAAAGTTGTTACAAAATTTAAATGTAAAAAGTAAACTGCCATATTTTGTACGACTTAAGTAGCGATCTGTTAAGCCGTTAGTGTTCATATTGTGCACTTCAGGCCAAAAGGGGTTTGAAATCATCGTCTCGCTATTGATGGCCTGGCCATCGTCGGACTCGATTGAATATGGACCTATGATGCAGCCAGACTTAAATCTAGATAGGGGTGCATCAAAAAATAAAGGGATCTTGTTTGGATCAGCTTCGTCCGAAAGACGAAAATTTTATTTTTCGACGTACCTATGCATCCAGAGAAGGGTCTCATCACTGATTGTGAACTGCCCGAACATAACTTTTATTTTTATATGACAATTTTATCATTTGTATGTGTTGTTAAAAGCTCTATCCGTTCATGTTGATGTGGCAAAACAGATTGAATAACAGATTGACAGATAATTAGATAGATGTAGCCTCTAATAAAAAAATGGTCACTATCAATTTTCAACGTTTGGAAGTCCTTGCTGGAACTAATTTATCTGCCTTAATTTTTAAGTGTATTTTAATTTTTAACTTTACCACACGTAGTATAAGGTAAAGTATAGTAATCATGAAAAAAATCGAGGTCGGGATTTCGACGGACTTTTACGTTTTGAGCTCTCCTGAATCCATTTTGACTATTTTCACGATGATGCCTGTGGGTGGGTGTGTATGCCACTATTTTTGTGGAGTTTGTACAGGTCCATTTGACATATCAAAATGATATTTTGGAGGTGAATAGATGTAGAGTTTTTGGGCATAATCAGCAGGAGTAAAGGGGTAGTTACCTTACCCCCAAATTTTGGGAACACTTTACAGATCATACCGTATAACATATTAAATAGAAATTTAGTATGGGCCTTTAGTATATGGAGATGAAGAGTTTGTGAATTTTAGGCATAATCGCGAAGGGGCAAGGGGTAGTTTACTTACTCCCAAATTTTGTAAACGCTCTACAGGTCATACCGTATGACATATCAAAATGACTATCCCTATGTGCCTTTGGTTTATGGTGATAAAGAACTGTATAAATTTTGGGCTTAATCGGCTAAGGGCAAGGGGTAGTTTACTTAACACCCCAAACCGAAAATAATTATTTTTTTGATTCGAATATACTTTTAACTTGTATTATTTATGTAATATATCCATAAAAGTATCTGTTTCCAATGTGTATGGTAAAGTTGAGTGTAGGCCACTCCAGATTTTTTTCATTTTAATTTTATTTTTCTAAAGCATTACCTAATTTTTTTGTTTTATTGTTATTTGTTATTTTAGAAAGTATCAATATCAAGTGTCTACCTAATACGGCTCAATATATAGAGGCCCATGACCTACAGACATCGGAGCGACATTAATAGATTTTAACCCTTTGGTTGCTTACGGAACTTTAAAAAGTCTTAAGTTTAACCAGCCGATTGGAATAATTATAAAAATTCGCTAACCATCTCTGCCGCGTATTAATTTGCAGAAAAGCAGGCATCGAGTGCAATATACCTGAGTCTTGTTTAACTTTAAAAAAATGAAGTATCAAAAAAAAAAAAATGTTAAAGGTGCAAGCAAAACAAATTGAATTGAAGTTTTTTTCTTTTGCTTTCGCCAATAAACAAATATTAACTTAATTGTAGAGTTAAAACATGTTTTGATTGAATAAAATAAAAATATCCTTCAGTATAATAAAAGCGTAAATCAAATTGCAAAAAAATGTTCTTTATTAATTTAGTAACGTTTTGTGTGTTCTTGTTTTCTGGACCGAGAAAAAGTTGTTTTGCCTCCAAATAGTGTTTAAGTATTTGTTGTTCATGTATGAAAAGTGTTCAATAATATAAAAAATGTATAGAGAGCAGTGAACACTTCAAAAGTGTTGATTTTTAGAGTGTATAGAAAAAAACAAACACAGTGAACAATTTATACGAACAAAAAAGATGCATCTCTTATAGTTTAAAGTGCACATGTTTATTGAAATTAAATTTATATCTAAATGTATAATAAAACTGCAACAGGACCATTTCTGTATATGATATATTTTTTGAAAACTTTGTTGCTTGTGCAGATAGATAGTAATCGAAATGACATACAAAACAACAATTTTTGGAATTTTTGACTGCCTGTGTTTGCATCAGATAAAAACTACGAGTTAAATTATAATAAAAAGTTATAATAAAATTTTGTGAGGAGGTACCTTAGTATCTCCGTTAAAATATAGGATCATTTTTTTCCGCAAAAATATTTCATTTCCAAGAGAAAATAGAGAAGAAGTAGTGAAAGTGCGTAATTTTACTGATATAAAGGTACTGCAAACTTGACAGCACCTTTTATTTTTTAAAGCGGGATATTTACAAATCCTATTTTGACAGAACTCTGCAATAACTTTAGAATTTTATATAATTTTTAGGATTTTTATATAAAGCCTATGTTCTTGAAAAATTTATCAGGGATGGGTACCTCTAGCAGTATAAAAATTATAGTCTAAAAAAGTGTTGTGGTTTACTTGCATAGTAATATCAAACAAAATATGGTAAGGACGGTGATGAAGTTGCGGGCACAGCTAGTAAATAATAAATTATGTGCCACAGAATCATAATGATTTATAACTACAAGTAAATTCCACAAAGATGCACATTTAGAAGAGGTCATGCCTTTTGTCATAATATGTACAGCTTGTACGTTCAGGGGGGTTACTGCGAATTTCGATTCGAAAGAAACATTTTTCGAAACACAATGTAAAAGACATACAAATTCGAAAGATTTTTCTTTCGAATTGAAATACGCAGTAGCCCCCCAGGTTGTACGCATTTTAGCTGCCATTTATTAGAAGCAAAAATATAAAAAACAAATTGAAGTCGCCCGCAAAAACCATTAGTCGATTCATCAAAAGCAACCGTCTCGACTTTGTGGGAAGGTATAAGAACTGTTCAGTTGAACAACTGCTTAAGGTTTGATTGTGGGATAAGGTCGAAACATGGCAAGAAACTAAGAGACATCTATCGCCTACGCGGATGCAGGTATATAAGCGAATAGGGTTTTATAAATAACTATCTGTGCCCGCCAATTCGTCAGCGTCCTTCAATAATTTGTTCGATTTTGCTTTGAAAGCAATCCACACCAAATCCCTTACGTTTTTAGTTTTTGTTTAAGAGCAGTAACACGCAGGCAATTAATGCCTACATTAACTGTGTTACTTCCTTTAGAAAGGGATACTAGTAGACAGATGGTTAGTGCGATAGAGCTTCACTAGCGCTTCTGGTGTTCTTTAGACGAATTAGTTTGAAGCTATTTATAAGCAATTTATAATTATTTTATTTCGCCGGCGATTTAGTGCTATGTGGTAATACTGGCGCTTTTAGTTATATGCTACGTATCAGTTTATGTATTTTTTTACTTTATAAAAAGTAAAGTATTCATATCCGGTTAGTTAAACAGCGTACTTTCACTGCTTTTTCTCCACTTTCTAAGATATTTTTGCGGAAAAAAAGTATCCTATATTGGGACCAGGATACTAAGGTACATCTCCTCACAAAATTTTGTTAAAATCCATCTAGCAGTTTTTACTTGATGCAATCGTCAATGAAAAGCAGACAGACAGACAGATGGGACATCGCAAACTAAAATCATGCCTTCCTGAAGCAAGTTGGAAGGGAAAGTCTATTTATCTTTCCCTTACAAACATGTTTCCAAGTAAACGTAATTATTTGCTAGGATCTTAAGCACGCAAGTAAATAAGCTTGTAAGCGCTAGCCGCGGTAACCTAGTAAGTAGTGTGCTTCCCTATCAATCCTGAGTGGTGGGTTGAATTCCCACCAATAGATTCTGATGCTTTTCACTACAAGTTAGCAGGAAGACTGGAAAGTTACTTCGATATAAACTGGGTACTTTAAACTTGTTAACTGTTTAATCGACAGGTCATGGAGACTTCAAATATCATCTAACCCAGATAAAAATCAATGTAAGACGATATTTATAGACTGGTCCTGGATAAAGACTGAGACCTTAGCCTTAGGGAAATATTAGCAATTACGAAATACTCTGAAATGAGGAAGTAGGTCGACATTTATCAGTTGCCAGTCTGAAATTACTACAGTCGAGAGTAAAAGGCTAGTGACAGCATGAGACACAATGAAGGTAAGGTAGTCATAAACTACCTTCGATTACAAGTAATTATTGAGACAGGTATGTGTCGAAACCCTTGCAGTTTGTGACCTGCTTCAGTATCGTCCTACAATCTATACATATAATAAAACAGTAACTCATTTCTTGTCTGTCTGCGTTCGCATCACGTAAAAACTACTGGATGGATTTAAAAAAAAAATTTAAGAGATTAGTATTCAGATTCCTATAAATTATACATTTTTCTGCAAAAATATATTATGTATATCCAAGTTAAAGTAGAGAAAACGCAGTGAAAATACACCGATTTTTTTTAACGATTTAAAGTTACTGCATACTTTATGGCATCTTTTACTTTTGAAAGCGGTATATTTTAAGTACTGTTGCGCAACAGATGGCGCTGTTTTAAAATAATGACAAAATATGAGTTGGATGGCGCTGTTTTACAATAATGACAAAATATGAATTACTTACTGCCAAATAGCCAATTGAGTAAAATTTGTATTTGATTTTTATTTTTACTTTGTGGAATTAAATTGTTATTATTGTTATTTTAAGCACCTTTTACAAAGCTTTACAATAATTTTAAGAATTTTATATAAATTATAGAATTTCGTCGAGGGATGGGTACCTTTATATAAAGTAACTACCTAAGAGTCTTTTAGTATGGATTACTTTCAAAGCAAAATTTAACAAAATATCAGGCGACCCACTACGAGGCGGGCACAGCTAGTACAAGAAAGCTTCCAACTTTGTAAGTGGCAAATATGAGAATTTTTAGGTTTGCTGTATTAACCTTGTAGAACCCCCGGGGGTTTCAATTTTCACTGCAGGAATATGGCAAATGCTTTGACGCGGTTCACTCGGGGAAAATAGGGGCACCAGACGCTAGTGTTCCCAGAGCCTAAATCTGGAAGAAAAGGTCTGTGAGTAAAATCACGGGTTCTCATCGAGGCCCGACCAGTGCCCAAAGGACTGGTACTACGGGAATCGGTGGCCCCACAGAGGGCCTATCCTCTCTGTGACCGGTTATTGGTGAGGTCCCCTTCGGTGGTACACGTAGTGGTTGTGGTTTAAGATCGATTAAGTAGGTAAGGTACAAGGTCGATCAAGTGTGCTGTTGCACTCTCAACAGACGGATTTTGGATAGTCTCCAAACCCCTAAGCAAGAGGTTATAATATGGATCTAGGCTTGCTTTGGAAAGGCTTGCCATATTATATAAATTGCTACTTATTGTGACTGTATCACACACAAAAAGCGATTGGTGGCAATTGTAAAGTGTTGTTATACTACACAATGGGGGCGCTAGTCTACGCCTAAGTTTCACTCGGTGGTAAGACTACCGTGAGGTTAGGCCGAGTTGGCAGGTACTCACGTTAATCTTGTTCCACAATTAACCTTGTAGATCGGGACATCGAAGAAAAATCGTCTAAATTTTGAAATCAGGATACTTCTTAACAGATTTTTAATACCACCAATTCATTGGTTAGTTTTACATCTGAAAGGCAGGCAGTAAAATAAAATAGATGACACAAGATTTTCAATATGCTAAATTATATTTTTTTTTAATAAATATGCCAAATTTAAATTTAATTTTCAGGAGTTTTATTAAATAGACTACAAAATTATTTCAAATTTAGTACAATAGTGGATAACAAAACAAAAAAGTGAATTGATTACAATTATTATAAAAGACATAACCCTAAATCACATTAAACCTAGAGTTGTGTTTTTTGCACGCAATTGAAAATGACATTAAAAAGCAAACAAAAAAATTTAATTGCTAAGAGGAAATAGGTTTATATCAATATCAAGTATAATAAAATACCTCAGTTGTCATTACCTTCTTCCGTTTTAAATAAAAATATTGAAACAATTTGTAAAGAGAATATTTTTTTTTACAAAAACAAAAGCAAAAAATAGGTAAAAAATTGTTAAATGGATGTGGCATAATATTTGTTCTTACACGCTTGTTAAATTAGCAATTTGTAATAAAAAAAAAAAACACCAAAAATAATTACCATAAGCAAACAGGATATAAAACATAAATATTTATAAGGGAAATTAACAAAAAAATAATAAATAATTTCCGTTTTCAAATATTTAAATTCAATTAAATATTTTAAGCAAATTCAAATACACATATAATAATCAAAACATATAATAAAATATTAAATTTAATATGTATCCCACACAACAATATGAGTAGCACAGCTCCACTCAAAAAACAATAATTATATACAATTTTTTAATTAATTTTTAAAACTAAATTACTAAAATGCTGTAAGGCGAAGTAAAGTAGAGTTCTTTTAAAATCCGGACGCACTCTAGCACGTCTACATGGTCAGTTTAGAAGGTCCTAAAAACGTATAGAGAAACAACCTTGATTTTGAATGATAAGAGGAACTGCTTATAAAATCGGGAATAAATGAAAAAGAAGGCGGAAGTGCTTAAAATAAAGAATAATAATTTTAAACGAACTGAAAATTACTACAAGGAAATATATAATGCGTTGTCTCCCCCGGGGTATTATTGTCTTGTTGACTTTTAACACCTTGACGCCAATGATTTGCTTGAAACTTGAAGATGAGAGGTCTGACGCGTGGCCAGTGTCCAAACGGCTGGTACCACGGTAATCAATAGCCCAAAATGGGCACTATCCCAGTCTTAGGGACCAGTCATTGGACAATTCGGGGAGTAAAGAGTTGGTGATGGTTTAGATTTAGGATTTAGTCTGGTATATCCTTGCACTTCAAAAGAGGCATCAAATGTGTAGCAGTAGTATCAATGGTTGCCAACTCCTAAACAAGGGGTAAGAAAACAATGAATTTCGCATCGCACACGTTGGGTTGAAATTCCCAATAATGGCTCTTACTTGTAAATTTATATTTTGAAAAAGAAATCTATTTCAGGTTATAGTAAACAAAATTGTGTATCACTAATTATCTTTTTCATTTTTTTATGGTATCTATTTTTCGAGTTGTGCGTTGTCAAAGTTGAAGTTTTTTTCAGTTTTTGAAAACAGTGTTAAAAACTGAAAAAAAAATTTTTTTTAAAATTAATATTTTGTATTTTCCTACCATAAAAGTAATATTTTTTTATTGGAACCTTCAACTTTGGGCATTTTAAAACTCAAATATGTATCTCAGTTAAATATTTTTGTTGCAGAAATATTTGTAATATTTTTTTGAAAATTGGTTTAAAAAACAAACATTTTTCACTTTCAAGTAGAAATTTAAATCCGGTTTGGGGAAGATTGTGTAAAAAAAATTTTTGGAATTTTCTATGATATGTCTACTTACAAATCATATAAAAAGATGTTGCGGGTTTTTTGCAATAAGAAGGACAAAAATTGTTTTCTATTTCAACATCAAAGAAAAATTCGTGTATGCTTAGCAACGCACTCACTGCGACTTTGAACTAATCAAAAAGTTACATACTATTTTAGTTGCTGTGTTGAAAATGTTGAAAAATTTAGAAAATTTACTTTATCGACTGCAAAATACTTTGTTAAAAAATACCCATGGTATAACATGTCTTCCACTTTACATAAATTTTGAATACATGGTCCGCAGATTATTACTCATTCACTGTTACCTATTGGCCAGTTATCGAAAAAAGCACAGGAAGCTCGTAACAAAGATTTTAAATCATACAGAGAACATTTTTCACGCAAATGCAGTCGTAAAAAGTCCAATGAAGATATTTTCAATAGATTTTTAATAAGCTCTGATCCTATTATTAGTAACATGAGCAAACATTACAATAAGAAAATTAGCGTGTTACCACAGCTGGTATTGGACTTTATATTATTACCTGAAATTTCTGCAGAAAATAATTCCGATGATTTTTATTTTTGTGACAGCGAATATGAAGACTAATAGTATTAAACATAAAATGTAAATTTATAAAAAATAAAAACTTTTTAATAAATAAAGATTAGTATGGCCTCTTTCCGGGAAAATTTTGTATGGGGGCTATATGAAATCATTTACCGATTTCGTTGCATTTTTCTATGTTGAGCTTGTAACCTATAAAAATCAAACTGCCCAAATTTTATTAATTTATCTTTAAAAATGAAGCTTTCAAAGCAATTTAAATATTCATACGAGCTGACAACCGAACACCCATGGCGTTTAAAAAATTTTTTTTTATCAAAAATGATTTTTTTTAAGTAGTAATGACCCACTTAATACTACGAAATGAAAAAATAAGTGCTATCTCTAACGCCTGAATTAAAAGCCGTTTTTAGCAATTTCAACCCAATGAGCGTCATATCAAAGCAGTAGCAGTAGTTACACCGTATTGAAAAATAAAAATTTAGAAGCTGTGCTGTTATAGGCGAGAAAATGTTTACGAAAACCATTTTAGTATCTTGCAACGTGATACCATTAAAACGTTTATAAATAATACTCATTTGTCGTAAACATCTATACATATAGTAAAGTAGTAACTCATTTCCGTCTGTCTGTCTGCTTTTCATTTAGGTTCGCATCACGTAAAAAGTACTGGATGGATTTTAACAAAATTTTGTGAGGAGGTTCCTAAGTATCCTGGTCCCAATATAGGGTACCTTTTTTCGCAAAAATATCGTAGAAAGTGGAGAAAAAGCAGTGAAAGTACACAGTTGACCTAACCGAATATGATATTTTCTTTTTAAAAAGTTAGAAAATACATAAACTGATTCGTAGCATATCAGTAGCCGGTATTACTACATAGCACTAAATCGCCGGTATTACCAAATAGCACTAATTCGCCGGCGAAGTAAAATAATTATTAATTGGCTATGCCAGCTTCAAAAAAATTCGACTAAAGAACATCAGAAACACTTGCGAAGCTTTACTATCGCACTAACTATCTGTCTTAGCTACTACTATCCCTTTCTAAAGGAAGTCGATTTTTAAAAGTTTTAGGTGGAATATTAGCCTATTCTGCAGAAACTCTTGACTAAAGATTCTATAAGTTGGATGCTGCTCATTCCTATTGCGATGTTTCTTGAACGGAATTTTTAATTTTTTCTTACTTATATATACTAAAGATAGTATACAATGGAAAAATTTGGTATTGATAACACAAATCGAACAAAAGTTATTGATACAGTTTAAATAAAATTAAATGATGTATCCACTTTAGTCCACTATTGTAGTAAAACTATTACGAACTTTAAAGCCTAGTTATAGTAACTATCCTTACTCGCGTTATTATAACGAAAAATTACTTATCTCTCCGATAAAATCCTAACTTTAGCTATTGGCAAGTTATAATAATCGGCCTTAGTCTAGCAAAAACCAAATGGGATGGGACCAGTCGGCGTACCTTGCATACTCGCATAAACGGTTAAAGGGTAGCCATACTTTTCTACTATCCCTTTCTAAAGGAAGTGACACAGTTAATATAGGTATTAATTGCCTGAGTGTTACTTCTCTTTAAAAAAAAAAAAAAAAACTAAAGACCCTTAGTCTATGTTGTGGATTGCTTTCAAAGCAAAATCGAGCAAAATATTATCAGGACGCTCACGACGTGGCGGGCACAGCTAGTTTAAATATAAAAATGTTATAAAAATGTACAATAACAATGCTCAACTCGAACAGGAATCATGCAACTATACCCGTATAACTTGGGCCACCCCCGGGGGTTCCAATTGTCACTGCAGTAATGGCAAATGCTTTGACGCGGTTCACTCGGGGAAAATAGGGGCACCAGATGCTAGGGTTCCTAGAGCCTAAATCTGGAAGAAAAGGTCTGTTGTTTTAACACGGGTCCTCTTCGAGGCCCGACCAGTGCCCAAAGGACTGGTACCACGGGAATCGGTGGCCCCACAGAGAGCCTATCCTCTCTGTGACCGGTTATTGGTGAGGGGGTACACGTGGTGGTTGTGGTTTAAGATCGATTCATGTAGATGTGGTGCACAGTCGATCAAGTGTGCTGTTGCACTCTCAACAGACGGAGTTTGGATAGTCTCCAAACCCCTAAGCAAGAGGTTATAATATGGATCTAGGCTTGCCTTGGAAAGGCTTGCCATATTGTATAAATTGCTACTCATTGTGACTGTATCACACACAAAAAGCGATTGGTGGCAATCGTAAAGTGTTGTTATACTACACAATGGGGGCGCTAGTCTACGTCTTTATTTCACTCGGTGTTAAGAGCACCGTGGGATAAAGCCATCGTGGCAGGAGCCCACGTTCATCTTGAACACATATGTATAACTTGGGCCATGCACACCAAGTGCAAGGAAGGGATCCAAAAAGCCCAAGATATTCATTTACAGCGATTAGCTTAAACAGACCAAATTCGTTTACGGTAATATTAATCACAGCTTTAGGTTATATTTTAACGCAAATGAAAGTAAAGAAGTTTGGTAATGCCAAAGAAAAAGTAGTGCTGCACCATTAAAAGTGCACACTTATGAAGCCGCAATGGCATAAATTCTTTAAATGGGAAACAAACTCCTTCCAGCATATTTCCCATATTAAGAAACCTGCTACTACATTCTGTTTCCAAACCTGAAAAAAGAGACTGAGACAATGTAAAAAAATCTTATTTTGAAAAAGAAATTAAGAAATTTGGACACACGACACAGGACTGTGCTGAGAAAAAAGGCGAAAAATATCATTTATTTAAAAGATCACAGAATTTACAAATTGGCCTCCTATTAGTCAAAAAGCTTATTTAATAATTAACTAACCTATACTATATTTTTTGGATTTTCTTGTTAACAAATTGTTGCTGATGGTTATTGTTAAAAATATTTTTTTTAACTTGTTAAAATAACGTTTAGTGTTAGCATAAATTGACAAGTTTAGCATTAAAATAAAAGTTAAGCCACCTTTGATTGTTGGCATTTTTGATGTTTTGTGTTTAAAATTCTTGTTTTAATAAAGTCTAAGTCACCAAAAATATCGCACAATATTTCCCTTAAAAGCTGACGTAAACAAGTGTCGAATTAGACATGGGAATGAATTTACCTCTCTGCAATCAATTTTATTGAAAAAATTAAACCCAATTGGGTTAACAACTCATTAAGTCATACAAAGTTATTCATACGAAAAATGCTCAAGACGGATGTAGTGATCCTGAAAATTACACTTTAATTTCCAAAAAAAAAAAATTATATAAAAAGAATGATAAGATTTAATGCAAATATATATATCATTTACACACAGATATACACTTATACAAACACTCACTCAAACAGTTTGGAACGCCATAATAATCTTTAACATGTTTCTTTTAGAAGATTGTACAAATATTCCGTTTCATATAAAAACATATCTTTTGTTAAAAAAAAAACAATACTTTTAGGTACACACACGCGCTCAGAAACTCGTATGTACGCATACATTAGCAAAATTGAACTGCTTTATGTGCTGACTTTTCATATCAGTTTTTACCATCAGAATGTAACACAAACATATATTTACACTGATGTTCCAATTACACTTGACAATCAAGGAATAAGGAAACTGCCGTGGTTATAGTTACAATTTTATAAATAACCTGTTTTAATTTATGACTCATACAATTATTACCTTGAGAAGTAAGAAAGACAATATACAAGATCTATGGTTTGTTTAAATTATGTCAACTTGTCTTATTGTTGCTATGTCGCAGATGGTCCATCCGTTTAATCCAATTTTCGATGACTGATTTGAGCATTTCGACTGGTAACTGGCGAATGACACGAGTGATGTTTTCCTCCAAGACCTGAATAGCAGAAGGTGTGTTATCACATGATCTTGGTGGCCAATCGACCGGCCCAAATCGTGAAATTATTTGCTCACCGAAATGTTCTCTCAATAAATCCATTCATTGATGCGATATGTGGGAAATGGCGCTGTCCTGCTGACACCAAATGTCACCGAGATCACGAGCGTCAATTTCAGGCATCAAATAGTCTGTTATCATAGCATGATAACAGTCGCCATTGACGGTTACGTTCGCACCGGCATCATTTTTAAAGAAATATGGACCGATGATTCCACCGGCCCACAAACCACACCAATTCATTGCTCCTTTTGGGTAAAGTGACATCTCTTGAATCTCTTCAGGTTGCTCTTCGTCCCAAATGCGGAAATTGTATTTGTTTACATACCCATTGAGCCAGAAATGTGGCTCATCGCTAAACAAAATTTGCCTCGAAAACGTCGGATCTTCTTGGAACTTTTCAAGAGCCCATAGAGCGAATAGATTCAGGCGTAAGTCTTTCCATTATGAAATGCCAAACAGTACTATACAAAAATAACATGACAGCATGACACGTCTCACACGTGATCTGTCAAAAAAGGCTATTGAAAAAACTACCTCGAAATGGATCATTTATAAAGGTACCCAGCCTTAAATAAAATTCTAAAATTTATATAACATTCTAAAAATTATTGTAAACCTCTGTAAGAGGTGTTTAAAATATTTTATAACATAGTAAAAATACAATCTGGTACGCAATAGTGTTTAAAATATCCTACTTTCAAAAATAAAAGGTTCGCAACCGTTTGTAAAATATCCCAGTTTTAAACCGGAAATTGCGTACTTTAATTGCCTTTTATCCACTTTCTCTTGGAAGCGAGATACTTTTGCTCAAAAAAAGCATCCTATATTGGAATCAGGATGCAAAGGTACGTCCTCAGAAAATTTTGTTAAAATCCATTCAGTAGTTTTTACGTGATACGAACGCAAAAGAAAAGCAGACAGACAGACGAAAATAAAATGAGTTACTATTTTATTACATGTATAGATTAGGATAAGAAACCCAATAATATAAAAAAATGTAAAAGTTTTGTATACTCTTTGAACCATTGTGTGAAAACAAACAAATCGTTTAGCAAACGTTTCATGCAAAGTCATGAACTTTTAAACTTTTTTTTTTTTTGATTCCTTTGGGCGTGAGCAAAACCATAACAAATATTACAAATAGCGCATTTGCTATTCGTTATAATCGTACAATGGATTTTGTAATGTTGATTTGGTTTATTGATTGATTTATTTTCTTGAAATTGCAGTCTTAATATGCAACAATAAAAACCAAAAATCTTACAAATCGTCTTTCAATATATGTATCTCAAAAATAAAAGCTAAATACTGCTTTTATACATTCTCCACCATATTGTCCAAATCATTTAGCAAACGTTTGCGAAAAGTTTTTTCTCAAAGTGTTTTTGTTTTGTTCCCCTTGTTTTCATTTCTACCTTTTACATTTAAATCAATGTGGAATTTGTGATTACGAATGATAGAAATAAAATTGCTCTGCCCGAATAATTTCGAACTCTTAAGGTCAAAAATCCTGTGTATTTTAAATTGGACGAACTATGTCATCTAACGAAAAATCATTCGGAGGAGGCATAATCTTGTTTCTATTTATTCTTTTTTAAATTACAAAGCAGCACAAAAGCACACGTTTCGTTTATTTTCGTACTCTGCTCTGTATATCGTACCAAATAATCATGTATATAATAAAACAGACAGCTCTTGTAATTTAGCTAATAAAAGTGTGCACAGTGTTATTTGGAAAATTAACTTAAGCAAATAGCCATACGGGCGAATATTCAAGGCCACACGAACACTGGACTAAATGTTTTTAGCTTAAAGAAATAAAATGATTTTTATGGAATAAAATATTTTTTTAACTTTCATCATAACCAAACATTGGTTTTTATGGAAAGAAAATTTTACCACACCCACTTTTTGAAGTAGCTTAAAAACTATAATAAGTAGACCTCTGCACCAGTTTAGTGAAACACAAGCTGGACTGGAATAGTGGGCGTGCTACCTCCCAAACAAAGTGAACAATTATTATCGTATAGTACACCTAGAGAACTACAATTGAGGTACATAAGGTAGAGTCTTGAAACTTTGCACAAGTATTACAGACTAGTTTGGGACAGTGGACATGGTAGAGAGAGTGCCTCGATAGACTGATTGGTAGTACGCTAGTCTATCAGTCTGGGGATTGCGGGTTCGATTCCCGCCAAAGACTCTGGGTGTTTTCTTTAGACAAGCAAAAAGGTAGTGTTGTCTTTAAAAACAAAAAAAAAAAAGAACTGCAATATGTAAAGTCTTAGAAATTTGCACAAGTTACTCAATGGGAGTGGGAGTGGTACCTCACACACGAAGTAAAAAAATAGTTAAAGTTGGTATTTATTACAAGTAAGCTAAAAATACAGTAGAGGACTAAAGTGGATACATTAAATTAAATTTTTTAATTTTGAAAATTTAATTATTATTAGTCGAACTGTTTATGTATTCAACAAGAGGGAAGCTTAAGGTAGTGGTAGACTTCGTTCTGACCAACTGACAATTGATAATTGAATATAAGTTTTCTCGCATTCCTTTATCTGGGTTTGGTTGGTTAAATAGATGATGCTTACAACTAAAACACTACCCTAAGTAGATTAGATACAAGAGTGCTGATGACGGACGTGGCTGTCTAGAAAATGTGCATTCCGCTCGTGCTGGTGTCTAAAAATTAAATTCCCAATTTTTCTTTAATATTATCACCTAATTTGTAACTTAATTAATTCTTTCTTAGAAAGTATAAAAACGAACTTTAGCTTGATTATAAAATTTCATTAAATTTTTTTTAAATTTATTATATATTTTTTTTTATTATAGAAACCTAAAAGATTTTTTTAAAACATAAAACTTAAACATTTTTCTCCAATAAAAACTAAACTACAGTAAACGATATTATTAAGAAGCCCAGTACTTTAAATTACTTCCGCTATTATCCGGTATTGTCCATAATTGAAATTTTTGGGGATTTTTTCCTTTAGTATTTTATCCAAAGTCCTTTGTTCTTTAAAACACATTTTGTGCGAGTAGGCATGCATTCTAGTAGATTTTTAAAAGTTTGAGGTGAAATATTATCCCATTCTGCAGAAACTCTTTACCTCTAAATTGGATGGTGCTCGTTCGTATTGCGATGTTTCTTGAAGGGAATTTTTCATTTTTTCTTACTTATATATATTAAAGATAGTACTAGATATACAATGGAAAAATTTGGTATTGATAACACAAATCGAACAAAAGATATTAATACGTTTTAAAAAAAATTAAATGATGTATCCACTTTAGTCCACTACTGTAGTTAAACTATTACGAACTTTAAAGGCAAGTTATAGTAACTATCCTTACTCTCGTTATTATAACGAAAAACTACTTATCTCTCCGATAAAATCCTAACTTTAGCTATTGGCATGTTATAATAATCGGCCTTAGTCTAACAAAAACCAGATGGGATGGGACCAGTCGACGAACCTTGCATAACCGTATAAACGGTTAAAGGTTAGCCATACTTTTCATGCAGCTGTTTATTGTATTTTTTGCAGATGGGGACCAGGGATAGCAAGTTAAGTATCAAAAGCGGTACATACAATTAAAGCGCGAACGACCTGACAAAATAGACATAGTCCTACCTAATGTGCTTATGTGCATATGTGCTTATGTAAAACGTTTCTTTTTTTTTTTTTTCTTACAAATCCCAAGGATTCTTAATATTTTGTAAAGGTGCGAATATTACATATCACACTTTTCTATCTTAATTCATATTGGTTTTACAATAAATTTGTGAACAAGTCAATAACATACTTTTAAAGCTCTTTGTAAATTACGGTAGATGGGCTTCAAGACAAAGTAAAGTGAGCCAGAAGTTT
Source organism: Phasia obesa (assembly GCA_949628195.1). Taxonomy (NCBI): domain Eukaryota; kingdom Metazoa; phylum Arthropoda; class Insecta; order Diptera; family Tachinidae; genus Phasia; species Phasia obesa. The sequence goes on along the minus strand of OX451215.1, from coordinate 25,769,433 downwards.
TATGAAATATTTCACACTTTCAACGAGTATTAATAAAACCGGAAAACAACAGCTTTTCTATTCACTTTACCACCATACCATAACCATACCATATTGTATGACATTAATGAGTTTTAGCTACTACAATACAAACTGTTATTGGTATATTAAGATGTTTTATTATAAATATTTGTAATTAATTCTTTATTGGTAGGCATAAGTTTAATTATCAAAATATTTCCTTATCTATACCTTCCTGAGCCCCTTACCGTATCTTTTTAATGCTCATGTTAGCATTTGTAATAAGTAAAAATTCTTAACTACACAAATATTTGCACACAATCTCACAATCATTCTGTTTGTATGTGTACAAAAACTCGCATGTACTTGTATGTGGTAAATATTTATCAGCAAAAAGGAACATACTGATATTAGAGATTATAAGGAATTGTGTATATATCTATCTGTGTGTTTGAATACTTAAATATATTTTAGAATACTTTTTGCTATTTGTTTGTCGCTCGTGCAAAATAAAGTTTACACAATTTATAATTTAATCAACATAAAAGCATTTCTCCAGCTACTACATCTTGCATCCACTCACTTAAATTTCACGCGACTTTTTGCTCGTTCCCATACTCTGCTGTTTGAATGTCTAAAAGCAAAAAATGTTTTCTAAGTTAGAAAATTATAATTTTGTTTATTTCCTTTTTAATTTTTACAGCACTTTAGTTTTAAACGATTATTATTTTTAAATTTTTTACTAAAACATACAAAATGGAAACATATTTATGCCTGATGTGCAATTTAATATGAAATAGTGAGTAACATAAAGTTCACATTTAAAATGTTGCGACTTAAATTTACATACTTTTGAACCATAGCTATATACAGGGGGGTTAAATTTTAAGGGTTAATATTGATTTTGAATAAAACACAAATTATTTAGGAAATTATTGTAATTTCTTTTTATTTTGATAATATTGCTATGGTTCATGCTCTAAATTTTCGATGACGCTGAGGCATAATTAGGGTTCTATGACGTTAATGTGCCGAATTATCTCATCCTTTAGCTTTTTACCCCCGGGGGTTCTAACTGTCACTGCAGGAATGGCAAATGCTTTGACGCGGTTCACTCGGGGAAAATAGGGGCACCAGACGCTAGGGTTCCTAGAGCCTAAATCTGGAAGAAAAGGTCTGCGATAAACATTGCGGGTCCTCTTCGAGGCCCGACCAGTGCCCAAGGGACTGGTACCATGGGAATCGATGGCCCCACAGAGAGCCTATCCTCTCTGTGACCGGTTATTGGTGAGGTCCCCTTCGGGGGTACAGGTGGTGGTTGTGGTTTAAGATCGATTTATGTAGAGCCTATCCTCTCTGTGACCGGTTATTGGTGAGGTCCCCTTCGGGGGTACAGGTCGTGGTTGTGGTTTAAGATCGATTTATGTAGGATTTATGTAGGTAAGGTGCAAGGTCGATCAAGTGTGCTGTTGCACTCTCAACAGACGGAGTTTGGATAGTCTCCAAACCCCTAAGCAAGAGGTTATAATGTGGATCTAGGCTTGCCTTGGAAAGGCTTGCCATATTATATAAATTGCTACTCATTGTGACTGTATCACACACAAAAAGCGATTGGTGGCAATCGTAAAGTGTTGGTTAGACCGAGTAGGCAGGTACTCATGTTAATCTTGTTCCACAATCCTTTAGCTCTTGAATGTTTGCTGGCCTATCGACGTATACTATTTCTTTCAAATAACCCCAAAGAAAGACGTCTAACGGTGTCCAATCACTTGACATTGCCACCACGTGAGATAACACGTCCATTGAATTTGTCGCGCAAAAGAGCCATTGTTTCGTTAACTGTATGGAAAGTGGCACCGTTCTGTTGAAATCATATATCGTCCACATCCATATCTTCCAATATGTATTAATATGTGAATAATAATATGGTTCGACTGCATCTATATAATTCAATCATAATATGATGCTCTTAGATTATTGTTATTTCTTTTCTCTTTTTTCTTACAAATCCTAAGGATTCTTGATATTTTGTAAAGGTACGAATATTACATATCGTTCTGTTCTATCTTAAATCTAGCATCAATCTATTATATATATAATTCAATCATAATCATTATCTTAAATTATGGTTACCTCAACCATTTTGTTCTTTTTTGCGTGAACGGGCAGACACATACTAAATGTGGCTGCTTGGAGATACTCTGTGATAAGGAAGAAGGTTCACTTTCATCTGTCACCAGTCGAAAATCACTACAGTAGAGAGTATAAGGGTAGTGACTGCATGAGTCTTAATTAAATTAATGTAGTCTAAACGGCTATCAGAAATCATTAAGGAACGAAAGGGTTCCATTTTTATTAATTAGGAGGCATTTGTTGTTCATTACAAAATTAAATTTCCATAGTTCGGCCTGGTCTGGTCTGGTCTGGTAATATGCCATAACTTTAACATTACTAGTGGCAACAAATAAATAGTGGTTGTATTTTCTATTAAATTTTTTATTAGTTCTGAGTTTTGTTTTTTATTCTGAACTAATTACTAAATAATAATAATTCTTCGTAATCTAAATTTATGTTCAAATATTCTAAAAGCAGGGGTCTAATCACCGCATTCGATATCGAGTAAATTCTGTCGTAATTTTTCATTTTGGTATCATAGCACTCGATATCGAATAAAAAGTATCGTAATTTGAGATGATAGCATTCGATATCGAGTAATAAAAAGTTTGACCGATCAATGCTAATCTAATCGTATGCATCTGTGCTAATCGTATGCATATAAATTTAATTCTTTAGCGCCAAAAAGTCATTATATTTTGCTTTACAAGTTTATTTAACACAAAAATAATTATTTTTATAAAAAAAAAAATCATTTCCATAGATGTAATATGCAAAAAATTATAAATTTTAAATTTGACATAATATACATAAATATAAACCATAGGAAAGAGGAGTTGAAAAAATTAATAAAATCTTGGAAAAACTTAGATTACATTTCCTGTATAACATGGCTTTCAATTGTCGACACTGTGCTTTGTCCAAATCGTTCCAAGTAATTAATAATCCACTATACACTGGCAAGCTAGAGTCAAATGTGAAATTGTGGGCATTGCAATTGTCGTGATTTGTGCGACCGTCTCCTGTATGTATGGGCTGTATATGATAGTCTAATAAACGTTAACGCTTTAAGGATCTTACACATACATATGTATGAATGTCGCATTTATGTAATTTTTAATTAAAACGTATTGATTTCTTGTGACGGACCAAATTTGTGCGCTGGGAAAATGCCAATGGAGAAAAGTCAAATTTAAACGTCCTTTCGCAGGTGTGAATGCGTTCATGGCCACAAACGAGTTGTCACAATTTCGACAAATAAATGGCCTTTGCCCTGAGTGTCTTATTTTATGAACTTGCAAACATCTTGTTGCACACGTCGCATTGGGAGGCTTTAATTGTGTTTTGGTTAAGATTTTGCTGGAAATATCACACTGTGGTATGGACGCAGTCGTTCTTGATGAATTGAGAAACTTTACGACTGCAAATTTTTAATCAAAATATTATATTAATACATTTAAATATTTTTTTTTCGTAAATGTTTTTAATTGAATTTTTATACCCTTCACCACAGGTGGAAAGGGTATATATAAGTTTGTCATTCCGTGTGTAATTTCTACAATATTCATTTCCGACCCCATAAAGTATATATATTCTGGATCCTTATACATAGAGAAGTTGATTAAGCGATGTCCGTCTGTCCGTCTATCCGTCTGTCCGTCTGTCCGTGTTAGTGTGGTAATGTCATTTACCAAGGCACCAGAAGAGATACAAAAAATTTAAGCATACCAATCTGTCAGGCATAGTTTCGAAAATTTTGGTATTGCAATTCAGCAACATCGGATCATTCCTTTGGAGGCTGCGGGCCAAAAACCACGCCCACCTATATTTTTTTCACGTTTTTTCAGGTTTTTTTTAAATTTTTTTCAGCTTTAATGTTTCTGTTTTGCCTTTTTTTCTCAAATAAATATTAGACTGCGAAGGTAGATCGCAAGGAGTGCATACAGATCTCGGGGGATCAATAACCCCCTGCGAGGGGCGATTTTTGTTTGTTTTTAGATTGGTAGGGTTTTTCTGCTTTGATTTGTATTAGTGACCTTAATAGAAAGCAATACACATAGAGGTAGCCAATGGACCCACAGGGTACCCACTGATAAATAGGAGCAGTTAAAAGGACCCCCATGTGTCAATATTTTTTTTAAGGATTTTTTTTTTTGCTTTAGTCTGACCATTCTAACTCAATATAGATTGGAGAAAGGTCCAAAATTTAACAAAAAAATTTAATCGAATTTTTAAAAAAAAATTTTTTAAAAATTTTTTAAAAAAAATTTCAATTTTTTTTTCAAAAATATTTACAAAAAAATTTACAAAGCATTTTCAAAAAGATATTTTACAGAAAAATATTCGAAAAAAAAAATTTATTTAAAAAATTTTCCAAAAAATTTTCGAATAAAATTTTACAAAAAATTTTTAAAAAAATATTTTTACAAAAAATTTTTACACACAATTTTCGAAAAATTAAAACAAAAATTTCAATATTTCTTTGAAAATGAAAATCATGACTGTAACATAACATATATTTAATATTAAGAATATACATATGTATGTATGTGTGTATATAGAGTAACATATTTTTTTAAATGCGTTTGATTTTTTAATATATGATATCTCTGTTTTAAAGCCTAGGTGCATTAAACACATAGACATTATCAGAATACCGACTACAAACTGTCAAAAATGAAACGTTGTGGCTGTCGTCAACTTAGGCTAATTTCTATTTTATTCAACAAAAGAAAATGTCACAAAATTGTAAATTGCAAATTTATATATAAACAAAAAGTTTTGGAGGAAATATTTATAATTTTTTGAAAAAGTTATTTAATTTTATAAAATCAAAATAAGTATTTCTACAACAATGTCAGAGTTTACGATGTAGCTGTCGTCTTCAATATCTTTAAGTAGCTGACAACACGGCGACAATTGTAGCAAACGGAATTTGTTTTCATTTGTCTTCTATTTTTTAACTTATGAATAATGATTTTTTCTCATACGAATTTATTTAAGTAAAGAGTCAACAATATGGATAATGCTGTACATGTCTGTATAAATAAAATCACCGTGGTGAAGGGTATAGAAGATTCGGCACGGCCGAATATAGCACTTTTACTTGTTATTTGTTAATTTGACAAAATTTGTTAAGTTGACAAAATGAAAACATTTTTATTAATCCATTACAATTTAATAAAAATTACGATACGATACATGTCGACTCGACTCTCGACTCGTATCGAAATAATATTCGATACGATACTTTACTCGATATCGAATGCGGTGATGAGGCCCCAGACTTCTTATAAACAAGTCTTATACGCAAATATTCTTATACAGATTTCATTCCATAGTTTATATATTTTATACATTTAAGAATTGGCATGTTGTAAGAAAAAACTGGACTATGAATATAAATGATTTGTTTAATTACATTTAAATAGTTCAATAAAATACCTTTTATATTAATACATTTAAGTAACTTGTCTGTTTATTAAGTTTAATATTAAGTTTATCTGCTTTATTTTAAAAAGTACTCTTCCTAATTGTATTAAGTTTGAATTATACTATAACTTTGCTTTTAATTCATCCCTTTAGCATACAGATATTCATTAGTTAAAAGTTTTTACTTTCCCTGCATGTCAAGTTAAGACATAATATAAATTTTTCTAAGCCCTAAACTTATACTAACTATATGATAGCCGTTAGCTTCAGGCTGTTTGTGACAGACAAAAATAACTATCCTTGGGATATTAAGTATTTGAGTTGGTTTTGTGTTAAAGTTACAAACGTTCACATGGTTTAGGGCCATTTGCAAAAGGGAGACGTTTACAACAACAACAAAATCTTTATTGTGTAACAATGAGGCCTTTAAACAAGAAACTTAAAATATTGCTAAATATGCTCATTTTGCCAAAAAAAAAAGATAAATGGTTCTAGAAAAAAAACTAAAAAGAAAATAAAATAAAAATCTTAAAAAGACTACAGAATTTATATCTAACAAACACATACACATATGTATGAGAAAATAAATGGCCTATAAATATAGTTGTTTAATTTTTTCTTTTTTATATATCTTAATTAGCAAATATTTTTCTTTTGATATATTTTTATTTTTTTAATTATCCTTTGCACATTTCTACTTGCGGAATTAATTGATCCCATTTTTCTGGTAAATTTCTTAAACCTCTTATTTAAAGGATTATTTCAAGATGTTTGAAAGAAGGCTGGAATAAGAAGAATCTCTATAAACGAAGATTAAATACTTTGTAACATTTTTTGTTGGCACTACTAAACGAATTGGCCACAAGCCCAAATAAAATAAAATACTTAGATATATTTTAGTAACGTTGTAACTTGTGTGCAACTTTTTAAAATGAACGAACACCAAAGAACAGCTAATTTAAAATCGAATCCTAATGAATAAATTGTAAGTATTACTTTATCTATTACTAGCTATTCCCGATGCGCTTCGCTACACCCATCCACAAAAAATACAGTAAACACTTGGAAGAAGAGTATGACCAATCATTAACGTGAAAAAGCACGCTATTCTCAAGTCAAAAATTTTCCCATCCAACCTGCTTTTTGCTAGACTATACGTATTAACAGGTTAAAATTTTATTACTTTTAATTGGTTGTGCCACTCCCAGTATTCTTATCCAGTCTGTATTTTGCAAGACTATGCACATTAGTATGAGGATTACTTGTGCTAGACTATACCTAATGTAGTTCTCCAGGCAGTACCACACCATCCATTCAAATTCGGTCTGTGTTTCTATACACAATGTATCTTAATATGGGGGTTACTGATGCATAATTCCAAGGCGCTACCTATTGCAGTTCTCTAGATACAGAATAACAATTTTTACTTTATATGGGGGGTACCACGCTCACTGTCCCAATTCAGCCTATGTTTTTCTAGAGTATGCGCATGGGTATGTGGTTTACTTGCACCCACTTTAAATGGGAGGTACCACGCCCACTGTCCCAATTAATTCTGTACTCTGAGAATAACGTATATTTTCGGGTAACCACATACAAAGTAATTATACTATACCTGGAGATCTAGAAAAGTAACCCTCTCTAAATTTGACATAGAAAAAAACGAGTATTTTTGTTTAAAAGTTTTTACTCTTTTATGCTGGGGGTAACGAATTGCATCGGGGTCTCGGCAATTGTACAAATGGTAAAGTTAAGATGTTGTTTAATGCATTTTTTGGATCGCTGTATCTATCTTCAACATTCTTTGCTTCTACAGAAAAACTGTATTCAATCATCTATCCTCAGTCTACCACCCTCCAAAGCTTCAATCTTGTTTTTGATATTTTACTTTAATATTTACCGCCTTATATATGTTGTTGCTTCAGCCAACATTCGGTTAAAAATGAGAGCAACTGTTTTTGTTCATTTGTTTTGCCCCAACATTATCCCTTTCCTTTCGGCTATGACAAAGAGTAAAAAAATATTAATTTATCTTTATTATTATGTAAAGACATTATTAATGAAACTAATTTTTGTATTTTTCAAAATTTTATTTTGACTCTAAGTATTACTTTTAGGACCTAGACTTATAAGTATCGTCAGTCTATTAGTGTCAGATGAAAAAAATTAAATATAGGTATTATTGAAAAAACGTTAATTGTTTGCCTCATAATATTCCGCAAAACAGTTTTTCTTTTCGTTCAGGCATAAAAAACATCACAGTGAGAGCACTTGGAATGAGGCTTAGAATGTACCTTCTTCCACAAACCGCCAATGATAACAGAGGTATCAAGCCTTACATCTTTCAATGTGGAGAAGTCAATCCTGCGCCTTTTGTTTGAACAAGGACTTGAAACATTGTCTTTGGATGTTCGTTTTTATGGGTTTCATGGGCAGATACTGTTTGAGTACAGACCTGCCCTTGAATTTTATCATAGATTCATCTATACTAAATTCTCTGGTTCCATGATAACACTCATCAAATTTGCGGTTTAGCTTGTCCACCACAGGTCTTATCTTATATAACTTGTCCTTACAATTGGGTGGTATTTTTGAATTATCATTACAGTGTAAGTTTGATAATATAGCGGCAAATCTATCTCTCGACATTGTCGTACTTATAAGTGGGTTGTGCAGATCCTGCGCAGAGGAGTAGTGATCAGTCCAAGCAGAATGAGTATTGTAACCCATATAAAAGTTCATGCCAATAAAGGCTAAAAGCTCTTCTTTTTTCTTGAGGTTAAGAGTTTTGTCATTTTGGGTGGCATACAGATTGCTTTGATACACAATGTCATCAAGTATAGTATCATTTAGGGTCAGAAATACATATGTAGGATTAGAGCAGTTAGTAAAGCATGCGTCCACGACAGAAGTGTTTTCAGAGTATTTTGGTAAGTATGTCTCAGCATCTCGTTTTTTCCATTTCCTATTAGGTTCTGGAACTTTTGTTTTCGACTGCAATGACTTAGCATGGGTTGTTTTTGGAAGTGGAAGTTCATTGGCCGATTGTAAAGGCATTAACGTAGAAGAAGTTGCAGCTTCAGTAGTTATATCGTCAGCTTCTAATGTATCTAAAGATTGTTGTATGGTTTCATCAATAATTTCATCAAAGCTTCTCAGTGGCTGACGACTGACATCTTCATCATCAGATAATTCTAAATCTGAGTTAAAATCGCACTCTGGAATATTCTTGATCAATAATGCTTCTATTAGGGCAATATTTTGGAAATATCTAAAAATCAAACGTTTTAGAAATATACATACGTATAAAAAAACCAAACTCCGAAAGTATTTAAAAAATTCTCAAAGTCACTGATGGTACTTTTAAGTCCCCCACGGTTTTATGTAGATTTTACGTACATAAAACCTATAAAATATCTTTATAATATAAGAAGAGCGCAATTTAGGTTTTATGGTTACTATATATAAACAAAATAATGCTATTTACCTTGGAGAATTTATATATATATATATAGCAAACAAAAATGTGAAATTTTTCTTAGCAATGCACCTGCATGTTACTAAGTTCAATATGCTACTGAATGGCTATTTTTTTATATTTTTTCAACAGAATCTTTTTTATTACCTAGCTCAATTGTTTTAGAAGAGATATATAAGCAGAGCGAACGCTGCTGGGATCTCATGTTTTTTTAATTTACCGTTATAAAAGATGGTACAAATTAGTACCGTCAGATAGGAAAGGGAATAACCCTTTCAGTTGATACTATTCTAGTATCAAACCAATCTCTGTTGGGTAAGCATGGTTGCCTTGCAATTTTTATTAAACTTAAAACAGACTTTCAAATAAGTATGTACAAATACTTTGTAAGTTTTTGAAAATCAAACAAAAATTGGAGAAATGCCAATTTCCAAAATTATTTGCAGGTACGAGGTAGCCAACTTTGACATTACATAGCGCCACTCCTGGCAGGTGGATGCTGCCCACCGTTAAAACTAAAGCAAATATTGCATCAATCGGCCTAGCTCTTTACAAATGGCTGAGTTATTTTCAAAATATTTTAATTCTGCCCCACTGTTCAGTGGTAGAAGAAAATTTCTAAAACTTATCGTCGACTAAAGAAGGTTGGAAAACACATCGTTTATTTTCGAGTATTTTTAGCTAAAAAACTGCATGGAGGGAAAAAACATGGCTCTGGTATGATCACAAGAACCACGTTATATTCTCTGTAATAATTGTTGCGACAAACATTTTTTTTTTATCTTTGGTGAAGATAAACAAGTTTTGTTTAAAATTTCATAATTAAACACTTACTGCCACCAAAAAAGTGCAATATGGTTAGTTTTAACTATACAATGTTTGATAAACTTCAAACCACAACCATATAATAAATATAAAATACGTTAAGTTTGTCCTAAGTAAGTGTGTAGTGTTATGAGGAGATACCTTAGTATACTGGTTCCAACATAGGATACTTGTTTTTTTTTTCCGAAAGATATCTTATTTCCAAGAGAAAGTAGAGAAAAAACAATGAAAGTAAGCAATTTTACGAATATGCATACTTTAAGGCGGGATATTTTAACAGACCTTTACAATAAATTTCAGAATTTTAAAATGTTATATAAATTTTAGAATTTAATCCAGGGATGGGAAGCTTTATATAAAGTTAATACGTATACATAAAGCACTATAAAAGTAAGAGTCGTCAAATTTGGTGTGAATTACTTTCAAAGCAAAATAGAACAAAATATTGTTAGGACCCACACAACGTGTGTGGGCACAGCTAGTAATACGTATAGCGTATTTTATTACTGAATATGTCTTTCCCATATGACATTTCATAGATTTTAATCAAATTGCAGTCGTTTAATTTAACCAAATAATGTTTATATTTGATCATAATATAATAAATTTTTATTATTTTATTATTGTCATATTTTATTATAATATTTTTATATCTTAATCACAAATGTCACGGTGGACAATAATATGGCTCTAAAATAACAATATTGTTATTATGTTTAATAATAATATGGTTTAAGGACAACCATATAATTTAGTTCCAATATATTGCTCTTAGTTCTGGTTTTTCTTTTGCGTGAATACACCAGGTTACGATTTTTTGTCTACTGTCCACACCAAAACGTATGTGTGTAGTGCGAAAAATATGAAAATTGAAAATGTTAATAGTGTTGATTAAAATGTTAAAATAAAAGAAAGAAATAAAATAAGTAAAAAAATCACTGCTGCTGAAAAAAATTCCAGCTGTAAGTAAGGAGATTCAAAATTATAACCAAAAGATTTCTTAAATGAAAATTCCAAAAAGGGCCAGATTGATGAGACCTAATAAAAAACGAAATCTGTTACAAAGTCAGCTACAGAAGAAGAAATAGAAAACAAGAACAATAAATAAAGGAAACACAATACGAAAACTTAACTAAAACAAACGAGAATAAAATGCTTAAACCGTTTAGAAAAAATTAAATTAATTCCTTTTTTATATATAATTATGTATAAGATATTTTCTTTTTTTTTAGAAATAAATTCAGAACATGGGCATTAGGTAAAATGGAAGAGGGGATTTGCTGTAGAAATAGTTGGGTTGAATTAATGCAGGCTGTTGGTATTGTGGTGGCTGTACTTTTCATTTTCATTTTCAAGTTTTTTTTTTTTTTGTTAAAGTAGATGTATTGGAAAAAAATTCTGGTGTGAATTTGATACGGACAACAAGGTAGTGTAAAGCACTATATAAAAACAACGTGTTTTGCTACTAGGGCGTTTAAAGGGCGATTTATTGATAAAGAGTAAATGGTGATTTAAGTTGAGTTTCCACATGACCACAAAAGAATACTTAGCAATCGTTAAGGGTTACATTAATATTAAAATACAATATATACTCCTTTACAAAGTTAGTCATGGAGCAATGCACGGCGGAAATATTCAATCGTATTAAGAAAATGAGAGCACGAGATTCCTTCTATTTTTAAGGTGGAGTGGCCTCACCAAAAACGTCTGGTGAGCTATTCGCTTTACATATTTATATATATATTTATGAATATAATTAAGTCCAGCCAGTGCTAGACAACAACTGTATTATTCATGGTTGCTTTTATCATTAGTGGGTCAGCTCTCTGATGATTCGGCCAAAAGAAGCAATATTCCTCCTTCTTAATTTAATGAAGCCACGATCATTTAGGATGTTACGGGACAGTGGATTTCGATGCGTTTCAAGCTTCTGTAGATACGTTGTTCCACCTTTCGCTATAACTGCCTTAACTAGTGGCAGGTTTGTATCTTTGTGGAAGTTTCAGTTTTTAATATACCAGGGTGCGATTGTTGTTATTTGTAAAATCTTATTTTGGCGCCTTTAAATTTTTTCTAAAGTTAAAACTGAGGCAGTACCTCTAAGTGTTGAGGTAGGGTAGGGTTTTTTATTCGAATAGGTCGGCATGATTCTCTACGCAGAGTAAAAGTTATGTGACTTCATTTTCGTTCGTTAATTTTTATTCTCCATTTTTTAAACACAATTCAATTTCTATACATATAATAAAATAGTAACTTTTTCCCGTCTGTCTGTGTTCGCATCACGTAAAAACTACTGGATGTATTTTAATAAAAATAAAATAAAATGCGGAGGCACCTTAATATCCGAACTTAAATATAGAATACTTTTTTTCCGCAAAAATATCTTATTTTCAAGACAAAATAGAGAAAAAGTAGTGAAGGTAAGCAATTTTACCGATATGCATTTTTATTATTTTAATGTAGGGGGAATAACGCAGCAGACCACTTCCTTAATGGATCCCTTTTCGACCCCTTCCGTCCTCTGTGATTATAGACAACCGACATTTAATTACAGAAATCTTACCCTCATAGAGCCACAGTGCTATAACCAGCATTTAATCTCGACTTTAGTGATTTTAGTGGTAACTGTCGGCCTTCTTTCTCGTCACGCAGTCTCCGGTAATTGCTAGCATAGTTTCAAAGCTCAGGTCCCCCATGGCATCCACATTTAACAAGTTTCTGCCAGTGGTCCTTATGCTAGCCAGTGCCGGATATTTGCACACAATGTGCGCTGCAGTCTCAATCTCCTCCAGGCATAGTCTTCGATTTTCATCTTGGCTAGATGATACTTGAGGTTTCCATGATCTGTAACAATGCAGCTATCCAGCTTAGAGTACCTTGCTGGCTTTCCTACCCATGGGCTCTTTGAGCACCATTCGAGCCTGCCTACACGTAGTGGTCTCCCTCCACAATTTTACGTTTAATGAGTCAACCCATTGCAGGACCTTAGCTCGCATTATGCCATTACCCAATACTACGCTGGGTTCTGGTCCCCAGAAATTTATAGCAGATCCCCCTTTTGCACTTGATCTGCTGCTTCGTTCCCAGCTGTGCCTATGTTTCCCTTAACCCACATCAATGTTACCTCATTAACCGAGGGGCATCTGTTAAGTCTTGTTAAGTCTGAGAAGCCGCATCCGAAAAGGATTTACCTAATAGAGTGAGGTGCGTCCAGCTCATCCGCATACACCTTCATAGCCCCAGGAGTATCTTCACAGATTAAGCCGTCCATCCCTTGCGAGGTTTCTTTGTCATTATCATCCAATAATTACCATTGGCCAATGACAACCGGAACTCCTAAAGGATTAACCTTTCCAGCTCTAACGAGGCTACCCTCTCCATCCCTATCGGAATATTTCGGTTCAACGCCATTGGAGAGCCCTTAGAGATTAACCTGTTCACCCCTTGCGAGGTGTTCCTGTCCATATGCATAACTTAAAGTACTTTTTATTTTTGAAAACTGTACCTCTTATATAAAGTAAATGCATAAACCATAACCGAAGAATTAAAAAATTAAGGGTCTTTGGTGTGGCTTGCTTTCGAAACAAAATCGAACAAAATATTGTATGGACTCTGACGAGTGGCGGACACAGCTAGTAAAATATATAGTCTTGTAAGTATTGGTGTTGTTAGTGTCGTCAGCAAATGTTGATGTGTGGACTCAATTGCCAGTTGGCAGCAACGTTGTTTAAAAATTCAATTCAGGCATCTTTTTACAAATTTATACTTTTTTATAAAAAAATATATACCAAAGAAATACTTTTTTTACACACCTAGTATTTTGCATAAATCAGTATTTATTCTTGAAAAAATATTAGAAGAATGAACGAAAGAGTGCACAAAAAGCCTTTTTATGTCTAAAAAGAATTGGGTCATTTTGGATTTAAATTAAAAATGTAAATATGCCGTAATAGATGATGCCTGATTTACTTAGTTCACCCGCACAGACACACACACACACTTACAAATAATATGTTTATGTGAAGTGAACTGTTGTTGCTGTTCACTGCTGAAATTTTTACATAACATGGTCGATTGCTTGCCTGAACGTTAGATGTAAGTATGTCACTTCCTAACCATTCAGTTAGTTGCTTCATATAATGACTACTTTTTGGCTGGAAAATCTCTTCTCTAGTTCGGATTTTTCCATCCATCCGTTCACCCAACCAACCATCCATTTATCTGTCTTTTATTATCCTTGTAATAACTACAACAACAAGGATTTTAAAAATAATATTCAGTCATTCCTGGCAAAAAAAAGAAGCCATTGCTCTTTGGACTTTGTGTTTGTGTGTGTGAGCATATACTCGTATATTTGTAATGGTAACTGGTTTCATAATGATAATAATGAAAGCAATGTTATAATCCAACTTTTTTCCATAACTTTTTTTACTGTTCAAACGTCATGTTGCCAATGATTAAGCAAAAAATCAATTTATATGCAGGAGCCACTAAATATGAGAATATATGTATGAGAGTTAGTTAGGGCCACTGTCGCTGACAATGAGTGTGACTACAAGTTAAGTGGAGGCACAGTAGAGATACCCAGTCATGGCGGCTATAAAAGTTTCAGCAAAATTATGTTTAATAGTTTTTGAATATATAAATGCAAATTAGTCGAAGTTATCGTAGTTTCTTTTTTTAATACTTATAAAATTATTTTGTATGTGTTTGTATTCCCATATACATACATGTATATCTACATATATGTACATGTATGTCAAAATAGTAGTTTAAAACAAGTGCTTGAATTTGTAAACATTACGATAAACAAACCGAAAATATGGCCATCGTTGTTCTGTTAAAAATTCATTGCTTAAAAATTCATTCAGTTTTTTTTCGCCAGGTCGAGTAGTTTTAATGGGCGTGGCTAATATTAATACCTTAATCAAGCGTTCATATTAATATATGTATTTTATCATAACTCGAGAACGATTTAGACAAATGGAACACCGAATTAAAGGTTATGTGTAAAATTATCTTTAAGCCTTTTGCAGAATTATTTTTATTTGTGCAACAATTTTGAAATTAATGGGAAATTTCTGAAGGAAAAATTTTTTTCATACAAAATTAAAAAAAAAATTGATTCATAATAAAACAATTATTCAAGCTTTAGGTTTATAAAAAGGACGAATATAATTAATTTAAAATTGGAAATATAAAATTTGGAATTTAAAAAAAAATTTATAAGAAATTGATAAAGACAAAAATTAAAAGTCATTGCCAATATTCATAAAGGGGGATATGTTTCGAATAAAATAATCAATATTTCATTTTCATTGCTCTATGCACAAAATGGTTCGCTCTATTCAAAACCTCGTCACGTAATATCCTTAAAAAAATTAACAAACGGCTCAGCGTCCTGATATTAATTTTAGTTTTTACTTCATTTTATTATAGCTACCATACCTGTTAAAATTACAAGCATCTGCCTATTATGTGTCTTTCTAAACTAGTACAAAGATTTAAATATACTTAAAATCAGATCACCTATGGGGGAACCTTTTAATTTTAATTTATATGCATGTTGCTATAAGCTCTATCCATCTAAAATTGTATATGTCAAGTTACGCCATCTATGGGGAATCGCTATTAAATCGTATTTTTAATTTAGTACTTTTTGCTAAAACAGACAGTATAACAACAAGTTTCAACTTTTAAGCCTTGCAAGTAAGTGTCTGTATTGGTTAAAAAATTAGGGCCATTAAAATCAAATAACGTCGCCGTCAATTTTTAATTTTACAACTCAAAATAAAAAATCACCCTATAATTTCAAAATTAAGATATGTTTTTTTTTTTGAGACGAATCTGCATGCATAAGTTTTCAAAATCGGTTCAGAAGTTACGGAGTTTTGCGCGCATGAACTTATGAACTTCCTAGGAATGATTCTTACCACCGTTTAGGTAGTGCTTAGGTAGCCGCAAAAGTGCGATTTGCAAGTCCAGGTCCATCAACATTATAAACGGTGTTAAGAATCATTCCTAGGAAGTTCATATGTTCTAGAAAGTTGTTTATTGAGATCTTAGGTTCATTTTTGTGGTTGATTGTTTCCTTGAATTTTGAACGGTTTGCTACCTATGGACCTGAACAGGGGAAAAAAGGTAAAAAAATTGAATTTTTTAAAGTTTTTGCGATTTTGACCTTGAAGATGAAGTTTTTTTGATTTTATATGTTAACAATTTTTGTTCTTTATGACAAGAGCTACAACTTTGCCTCAGAGAGTATATCAAAATTTAAAACGATTTGCAAAATATGAGCTTGAGTGAATGATCATTTTTTTGCAATAATGACATCGAGGCCCCACATCTTTGAGGGCCCATAAAAAAAAACCTGGAGGACTTTGGGCATAACTGGGAAACAGTGGTCTTTTTTTTGGTCTTTTATCACGTAGTGGTGTCCGTATATGGTTATTTTTCCATGACTTAAAAAATTACACAGTGTGTAAGCCATACGCTTTGCAGATGGCTTACACACTGTGTTGTCTTCGACAAAAAAAAAAACATTAAAAAATAGACAAATAGATAATTTATCTACCTTTTTGAAGGAGATC
>OX451215.1:25712923-25752793 GCA_949628195.1 Phasia obesa | reverse complement strand
ATCAATTCCAGTAACTAAAATATGAGTTTTTCTTATTATTCCAAAAAGAGATAAAAAAACAATCAAAGAACTAATCTTGATAGCCAGGTCTAAAAATAGACATAAACGTATCACCAGTTTAAATAAAATCGTTACACAATTTTTTAACTATTAACATTTTTTTTAAATTTGTGGCATATACATTTCTAACAATTAAACTAATTACGTGATGTGTACCATTTGTAATGATCATTATTCCAACTATTTCGTACACTTCCTAATTTTACTGATCGGTGGGCTAATAGGTAGTGTGCTAGTATATTAGTCTGGAGTTGTGGGTTCGATTCCTACCAAAGACTCAGGTATTTTTACTGCAGGTTAACAGGAAGACCAAGATGTGCTTGGATATAATCTATGTGTTAGTGGCAGCTCACGGGAAATTTCAAGTATTATCTGACCAAGTTAAAAATCGAGGTTAGATGACACTTGCAAACTGTGCCTGGTAAAGGCTAAGATGGCAGAATACATTTTGTATGGATGTCCAGCAGACTGGCTAACATAATAGTCATGGACCACAAGCAGACACATATTAAATGGAGACCTTAGTCTTAAGCAAACGTTAGCAATTACCAAAGACTCTGTAATGAAAAAGAATGTCTACATGTATCATTCCTCAGTCTAAAATCAGTACAGTCGAGAGTAAAAGGTTAGTGACAGCGCGAGATTCAAAGAAAGTATGGTAGTCGTAAATCAATAGTCGGATACCAAAAAACATTGAGGTATGAAGGGGGTCGAAAAGTGACCCATAAAGTTTTAGTCAAACCAAATTATTATTAAACATTGTAATATGAACATATTATGGTTAAATTAAACGGTTATAGATGATTAAAAACTATGAAATGTCAGAAGGGAATACTTTTTATAATAAATTTTTTTTATTTATCATATTTACCAACGATCTCAGTTTTACTATTTTTGTATTAATGAAATCGTCATGTATATTTATTTGATACTCACTTTATATGGTAAATAATTTTTTTTTTTTTAAGAGAAGTACCACTCAGGCAGTTAATGCCTATATTAACTGTGTTACTTCCTTTGGAAAGGGATAGTAGTAGCTAAGACAGATGGTTAGTGATAGTAAAGCTTCGATTCTGGCAACACTGCAATTCCACGTTATGATTATTTTTAGAACAGTATTGCAGCGCCTCTGGTGTTATTTAGGCGAATTAGTTTGAAACTACCATAGCCAATTTATAATTATTTTACATCAAGAATTATTAAAAAAAAAAAACAAAAATCATTCAAAGCGATGAATAAAAACAAACATTATTATGTTACATATGAATTAACTTAACATATTTTGTTTATTATTAATATATTATGGTTAAAAATAATATATTATTTTAAAATATTTTCAAAAATTTGGTAATGATTTGATGATAGTTAAAACCCAGCACGTTGAATTTTGAAGAATTTGAAGAAAATAAATGAAAAAGTACCGTTATTTTTCAATTTTAAGACAATCTTAAGAAGACATAACCTCGACATTATTTAAATCGCGTGTGGTAAAAACAATGTGTAAATTTTTGAACAAAAATCATATAAATACCTAACAATAATAAATTATGAAGAAAATATCAAAATCCACCAAGGAGAGCATCCGGGCAATAACTAAAAGAGGCTGTGTGTTCTACCCGATAAATTGCAAAAGAACTTAAAATTAGTCAATTAGTGGTGGTCGGTGTGATCTGGTCAGGCAAATCCAAATTCAATCATTTACAATCCGACTGTAAACAATATTGCTGGCGCCGCCCTGGTGAAAAAATTCAAAGGCGCCATGTGAAGTCCGGTGGAGGAAACGTCATGGTATAGGGTTGCTTTACGTGGTGGGACCTTAGACCACTGCAAAAATTGATAATATGATGAAGAAAGAGGATTTTGTAGACTCATCTTCCTGATTTTGTAGATAAGAGCGCCTATCCTGGAGAAGAAGTAATTTTTCAGCAGGATGGTGATCAAAACACACGCCCAAAATCGTGAAAGCATAGCTTGATGAGCAAAATTTTCAATTAATGCAGTGGCCAGCACAAAGTCTTGACCTCAGTCTTGCTAAGAACCTAATACTAAAGGAAGTTACAGAAAAATTTTTGAATTTGCTTTATTACTTTTATTTCTATGACATAAAAAGTGCTCAAAGTACAAACTTGTACGCATTTGTGCACCTCACTGTATATAGTTACAACTAAACATAATATGGTTCTTGTGACCATACCGCAGCCACGGTTTTTTTTAGGTGTGGAAAACCCATTTTATATATGTTGTACGTATCCAAATCCGCAGCCCCGTAAAACCCTAAATGATCGAGATTACGTTCGACTAAGAAGGAGGGGTATTGCTTCTCTTGGCTGAAAAATAGAGAAATGCATAGCTCACAACTTTACATTATATATTTTTTGTCTAGCACTGGCTGGACTTAATTAAGTATATTTTAATATTTTTTACTTTTAGACTTTAGATATGAGTTCCCCCCGGGGGCACTAATTGTCATTGCGATTCATTCTCAAAGCTTTGACGCAGTGTTATCGGGGAACCTTAATCTGGCCTAGGGAAGAATTCAGAAGGGATGGACAGGAACGCCACGCTAGGGGTAAACAGGTTAATCCCTAAAGGTTCTTCTATGGCGTTGAACCGGGATATTTCGATAGGAATGGACAAGGACGCCTCGTTAGAGGTGGAGAGGTTAATACCTTTAGGAACTCCGGTTGCCACTGGCCAGGGGAGGATATCCAAATAGAACGACAAAGAAGCCTCGCAAAGGGTTGACTGGTCAGTCTATGAAGATACTCCTACGGCTATGGAGATAAATGTGGATGAATTGAACGTACCTGGCCGTCCAGTTTGAGTCACTACAGCTCATGGCTAAAAGTGAGAGGCAGATGCAGAAGAGGAGACGAAGGAGGCTGAGACGGCAGCGCACTTTGTGTGTGAATATCCAGCACTGGAAAGCATAAGACTCAGGATCACAAGTGGATGTCATGGGGGACCTGAGCCTTGAACAAATGCAAGAGACTGCGTGATGAGAAAGAAGGCCGAAATTTACCAGTCGACAGTCTGAAATCACTAAAGTCAAAATTAAGAGCTGGTTGTAGCACATGACTCAATGTAAGTAAGTTGCCGTAAATTACATTTCGGTTGCCTGTAATCATAGAGGACGGAAGGGGGTCGAAAAGGGACCCATTATGGAAGTGGTCTGCTTCGATATTCCCCCTACATTACACACATAAGATATGAGTTCAAATAAATTTAAGACTAGCTATGTACACACACGTTGTGAACGTCCTGACAATATTTTGTTCGATGTTGCTTTGAAAGTAATCCTCACCAAGTTTTATGACTTTTACGCATTTACATTATATAAAGGTATCCACGCCTGAATAAAATTATAATATTTATATAAAATTCTAAAAAATATTGTAAAACTCTAAAAAAGATAGACAGGAAAATATACTGCTTTCCAAAAAAAAAGATGCTTTAAAGTATGCAGTACCCTTAAATCCGCAAAAAAAATCGGCGTACTTTCACTGTTTTTTCTCCGGTTTCTCTTGAAAAAAAGATTTTTTTGCAGAAAAAAGTATCCTATATTGGGACTAGGATAATAAGGTACCTCCTCACAAAATCTAGTTAAAATCCATTTAGTTGTTTTTACGTGATAAGAACACAAAAAAAGAAAGACAGCCAGACAGACATACAGGAAATGAGTTACTATTTTGTTATATGTATAGATACAATAAATAATATGCCTAAAAAAATTTTAAAAAATTTCCTTCGATCTCCTCTTTTCACAATAAGATAGGCCTATGCGAGAAAGGCAATTTTCTATATAAAAATCAATTAGCTGAAACAAATTCTAAGGCCTTAGCTATTCATATCCATCGAGTTGTGGGCCTTTTTATGCTGCTTAAATTATTTTCCAAAGTCCTTAATACTAGCAGCAAATAATTTTTAGTATTAAATAAGCCTATCATGCTTTTGAACATAATAAAAATTAATTTTTTTGCTCAAAAATATAAGCAAATACTAATGTATGTTTATGTTTATAATAATGCAACAACTGAAATGAGAATAAACACACTTGTATATTTGTAATAGCAAATTTATACATGCTTGTAATTTAAATACATTTGTATAATTATGCCTTTGGCTCTGTTAATGGATGAATAACAATAAAATAAAGGTAATAATATTAGTTAGTTCTTGTCATTTTAGCTGTTATTGTAGTAGTATAACAGAGATAGTAGCAGCAAACGTCCTGTACACTAATAACAATTAAAGAATCTATAAAACTACTAATACATGTGCATGCATTCACAACTGTATTATAAGGACTTTATTTGTGTGTATTAATTTTAATGCTTACAAAAACTACACATAGTTATGTCCCCAGTTTAATATCTACATACATATGTATATGCCACACACAAACAAGTGTTAGTTTATGTTTATCTTATAGAATATAGAAATTTATAAAGCATGTAATTTTATTAGATTTTATTTTATTTCATTTTAATGAAATGTTATTTTCATGGTAATTTTCTTATGTTACAGACATAAAATTACAATTAATTTGGGATTTATGAGATTAATTTTGTGTATGCAAGTATTTGTGTAACATTAAAAAATGTATTATATTTAAGGAGCTTGTAACACTGATGCTAACACTTGTGACCTAAAACATGTGCGAATTTTTGCAAAAAGCCCTAAATAAAAAAGACTATGGTTTTAAGTTAAAATCTGACAAAATTAAAAAAAAAAATGCAAACGGGGCCTACACTGAACAAAATATCGTAGGTAATATTAACGAACCTTACCTTTAAAAACAGTTTAATCAACTTAATTTTTACTCAAATCTACACTCTAAAAATTTATGATTAAATTTATGATTAAATAGTGTTTAAATTTTTGTTCAAAAAAACTTGTTGTCTAATATGTTATCGATTTTGCGGTTATTTGCAAGAAAAAAACACATATATTGTCTTATTTTACATAACAAGATAAAAATTCTGTTAAAGCTGTTTATTGTTAAACAAATTATGCTTAAAATTATCCAAATTATGTCTAAAATTATTCAAAAAAAAGCTGTCAAAGGTAGAAAAATTATTAAAAATAAAACTCTGGTATTAAAAGTATTTTATAAATAATAATAACAATAACTGGATTTTTCACAGACTTTGTGGCCTTAAACAAACAACAATAAAACACTAATTCGGCATATAGGATTCAATACTTCAAAGCATTTAAAATTTCCAACTTCTGCTTTTTCGGATATTGGTGCACCGAATTATCATCAACAATGCAAAATCTTCCTTTGGTATCCTAGCCCCAATATGGCAGTATTAGTAGTAGTTTTGCCCTGAATAATACTCCAGACAGGCCGGCAAGCTAGCAGACCACTACATGTCGATGCTCCACAGAATTTAAAATGAAAACCCTAGGCGAATCTTGTAATCTGTTTAGGAATACTGCACAAATTCGGTTGCGCTATCTATCGGCTCTTATTTACGCCCAATGCTCCGATGGAAGTTGGATATTACAAAATTGTTTATATATATAAACCTATACTTATACAATGATACATCTTAAGACAACTACAACATTACCATAAATAGGTATTTTTATTATTATTAAATATTTTTAATCACACTGGCCAACAAATTAGGCAAAAAATTTTGACTGTGGAAACGAAGCATGTTTTTTAGCTAATCTGGGTGCGCTGAATTCGAATCTGGCAACAAAGTTGGGCCTTCACGTCCAGTTCGTTTTTTATCGCATGCTGGCAATACTGTAAAATACTGCTGTGTCTATGGGATAGTCGCGGTACATTTCATCATTATGTCAGAACAGAGTGGCCAAAATGGACTGAATATTCACCAGGAAAACAAAATATTTCAAATAAACCGTTAATTGATCCAAATGGCGTTCTTCTTTCACCGCTGCACATAAAATTGGGCCTTTTTAAGAACTTTGTCAAGGCTCTGGACAAAGATAGTGCAGCATTTAAATATTTGTTAAAAGTTTTTCCTAAAATTTCATATGCTAAAATCAAAGAAGGGATATTTGTTGGCCCTCAGATCAGGAAGCTTATGAATGTTCATAATTTTTCGCAAAGTTTATCGGAGAAAGAATATGCAGCCTGGAGATCTTTTAAGTGCATCATGAAAAGTTTACTTGGAAACAATAAGAGTGAAAACTACAAATTGTTGCTGAATTATTAAAAAAATTATCATGAACTGGGTGCACGAATGATTTAGATTTTTTCCCACAAGACCTAGGTGCTGTTAGCGATGAACAAGGGGAGCGCGCCCATCAAGATTTAATGAAAATTTAAAGAAACTATCAAGGATTTTGAGATAAAAGTATGCTGGGAGACTATTGCTGGACTCTAATACGTGAAACCGAACCAACGAAATACAAACGACAATCATATAACGCTATTCACTTTTGAAAGCTCATTGATTTTTAAATAAAATAATAATTTTTTTCATATCTCGAAAACCTGACGTGCTAGAGCAAAACCATTTACAGATTCGAATTCAGCGCATCAAATTACACTAGGAACGGTATTTGGTTGCTCCAGTCAAAAACCTTGTTGGCTAGTGTCATTAACGTTTTTGTGAACAAACAAAGACAAATAAACAAACTTTTGAAAAAGCCAAAGTCGGAAAAAATACTTAAAGGAAATATCATACTCCTGTATAGATATGTAATTTGAATCTGTTCGATCGAAATTGAAAGTACATTATTCTAAACGTTGCCTCAATTGTGACAAATTATCGGAAGTATTTACCATTCCAGAGAATCTTCTTTGGCTGCTGCCATTTCAAATGCAATTTGGCATGACTTGTTGTTCGCGTATTTTGGTCATTTTATTCATTATACAGATCGAATTGAAAGTTCAAATGCAATTTGGCAAGACTTGTTGTTTGCGTATTTTGGTCATTTGATTCATTATACAGCCCGAACGAAAAGCATTCAGTTGCCCTCAATTACAATCATCCGAAGGGTTTCATATGAGACAAAATAATGATATTTTATTGGACGCTTATTAAACTTACGGCTTAGTATGTCAATGTTCGATGACATACTGTGTAATTATTTAAGTCGTTGCAAAATAACCATATACGGACACCACTACGTCATAAAAGACCAAAAAAAAAGACCCCTGTCTCCCAGTTTTGCCCAAAGTTCTCCAGGTTTTTTTTTATGGGCTCTCAAAGATGTGGGGCCTCGATGTCATTTTTGCAAAAAATGATCGTTTACTCAAGCTCATATTTTGCAAACCATTTGAAACTTTGATATACTCTCTGAGGCAAAGTTGTACCTCTTGTCATAAAGAACAAAAATTGTTACCATATAAAATCAAAAACATTTCATCTTCAAGGTCAAAATCGCAAAAAACTTTAAAAAATGCAATTTTTTTTACCTTTTTTCCCCTGTTCAGGTCCATAGGTAGCAAACCGTTCAAAATTCAAGGAAACAATCAACTACAAAAATGAACCTAATGTCTCAATAAATAACTTTCTGGAACATATGAATTTTCTAGGAATGATTCTTAACACCGTTTAGCTAGCGCTTATGTAGCCGAAATGAATTTAAAAATTTTCGGGAAATTTTTCACTTTTGCGGCTACCTAAGCGCTACCTAAACGGTGTTAAGAATCATTCCTAGGAAGTTCATATGTTCTAGAAAGTTGTTTATTAAGATTTTAGGTTCATTTTTGTAGTTGATTGTTTCCTTGAATTTTGAACGGTTTGCTACCTATGGACCTGAACAGGGGAAAAATGGTAAAAAAATTGAATTTTTTTAAGTTTTTCGCGATTTTGACCTTGAATATGAAGTTTTTATGATTTTATATGTTAACAATTTTTGTTCTTTATGACAAGAGGTACAACTTTGCCTCAGAGAGTATATCAAAGTTTCAAATGGTTTGCAAAATATGAGCTTGAGTAAATGATCATTTTTTGCAAAAATGACATCGAGGCCCCACTTAGTGGTGTCCGTATATGGTTATTTTTTTCCGTGTTGCACTGTGTGATGATATAAGACTGCTATTATTAGTGCCGGCAGGAATACTACTAGAGCTGATAGTATTACTCTTGGGAGGAGATAGTTTCTCTTTTAAACTACAAGTATTTGTAGCATGACGGTGTTGATAATTATTATTTTTTTTTAAATATTGTTGTTGATGTGGTTGTCCCTGTTAATGTTGCTGTTTATACAAGTTTATACACTTAGAGTATCGTTACTCAATTGCTTTACGCCACTAATGCTATCACCATTATCAATATCTTTGAAAAATTTTCGCGGTCGATACTTAAATTCAAAACGCTCATCATAGGTGCGTGCATTGTGTTCATTGTGTACCTTTGGCATATGTTTCACCATCTAATTTATAAGATGTTGCGGTAGTAAGTTCTAAAGAATATGAAGCTGAATTATATTAAATTTGGGCTCGGCAATGTGTGAAGCAGGAGTTGCTGCTGATTTGGGGTAATTTTTGTGACATCGTCTTTTGGTTCTACATCATTTGGTTCCATATTACTTTTTAGTTTATTTATTTTTTATCCTTTATATTATTTTTTATACTTGCGACTTAATTATGAGTTCCTCATTTTGCACTTTTTTTATAATTTTTATGATTTATTATGCAAATTAATTTAACAAAAATACAAAACGTTTATCAACAAACAAAAAACTCTATTATTACTTTTATTGTATTTCTTCCTTTGACACCTTTGTTTTATTTTAGACAAATATTAATATATTAAACATATATTAATATTAAACATTTTGATGTTATTTAGGCATATGTGGATGATTTCAAGCACATATTGTTTAAAATTAAACACTTTTAACAGTATTTTTATTTTTCTACGTAAAATTAAACAAATTATATTTTTTATATGAAATTTATTTGAACTATTTTTAATATAAAAAGAAATAGTGTTTAAAAGTGTAAAAGCTCTATCTCCTATGAAATATAATGTAAAATTAAATTTTCTCATATTCTATTTCTTTGATAAGTTTGTTTAAATAGAAAATTAATAACAATTGAAACTACCAAGTAGATAGATACGAAGAGTACTGATGACGGACGTAGCTGTCGTAGCATTCTGTTCTGCTGGTTTCTAATTTTTCTTTATCTTTTTATTATTAAGAACTTAAGCCCAAATAAATATTTTATTCATAATATTTTTTTTTATAAATAACTACAAAATCGATGTAATAATAGACAAAAAGTTTTTTTCAACAAAATTTTAGGCGCTATGTGATCCTAAATTTTAAGCAATATTTTCGAGTGTACTATTATTGACCTAATTTTCAACACGGATATTTTAGAGTGTATATACCATTTATTCATATAAATAAATTTTATTTAAATCAACAGAACTTCTTTTATTAAAAATATATTCCAGTAAAACTTAGAAACTTTTTAGGAACTTATAAAAATTCGTATAAAATTCTGTCAAAATAAAAAAATTTTAGTTAAAACAGTAGTAACACAACTCATAAAATTATTTCAATTTAAATGTGACTAATTTAGCCGTTGATTTGACAAAATTTTCGTTTATTTTACTAAATTTTTTATTTTATTTTTAAAGAAATTTCAATATACAAAAATGACAAAAGAGCTGCAAAGTACATATAAGAATTTTTTTATTTAACTTCAGAAAAATTTTTTGAGTTGACATATAAAAAAGAAAAATTTTAAAATTTATATGTATTTGTTATTTTAAGCGTTTGTGACTTAATTGTAATTTTCATAACGTTAATTTGTTAATTTTTCCTGATGATGCTACACAAAGGAGTAGCGAAATATCGAAAAAATAAAAATAAAATTATTTTAAGACCTAAAGCTTAAAAGAAAATAGTTAAATTAATAATAAATAAAATATGTTTGCGGTCAATTCCGGCGCGCTGTTTAAAATATAAACTAAATAACTAAATATTTTTAGCAAATATTGAAACTATTAGCGGTTTTGTGCAAAATTAAAAAAATACATTAAACTACAATCAAATGCTCCCAACGAGAACTGAAAGCCTTGTTTATTTATTCGTCTTAAAAGAGGCATTAAGCTAATAAGGCATTAATGTTATGCACTGTTAATTTCGGACTATGTTAAAGATTTTTATCCAATAAAGATACTTTAAATTTAAACAATAAAAAAAAATTAACTAAAAATTTTAGTAAATTTAATCACGACGAAATTAGATAGTCACATTGCAGAAATTTTTTCAATATCAGGAATTTAATAAAATAATTTTTGTACGAAAATCGTCTGTAGATTTGAATTAAAAGTTTGTAAGTTATATAATAACATACTTTTCTTCAATTCTCCACCCCCTTTTAAATTATTTAGGTAAATTTTTGGTTCAGTGTACAAATAAAAAGAATATAATATTTAGTATTTAGTTCAGCCTTTTTTATTAATATTTAAATTAAAAAGAAAATGCTCAAGCTTGAGGCCAGTTTATTATTTATAAGATATAAAAATACTTTTTTTTTTATAAATAAAAAACTGGCTTCAAGCTTGACTATTTTCTTTTTAAAATGAAAATATTTATATAAAACAGGTTACTCTCTTTCCTAGAGTAGGAAAATAAACAAAACGTTTTGGCAACGTTTCATGCAAAGATGCATGAGCAAAATGATTAAGATGACAAACAGTGCAAACAAAATAGTTCGTTTTTTACTTAACAGTTTATCAATTTGTTAATTTATTGAAAAAAAAAAAACAGAAGTTTTAAACATTTGTAATTTACCATCAACTTGTATACTTAATTTTAATGTTAAATATTACTCATACGTAGTGTATTGTTAAACTTTAAAATTGTTAACAAAATTTAAACAAGTTGAAAAAAATTGTTTAACAGAAAGCACTACACAGAAAAAAACAGGGTCTAAATACCTAATAAAATAGAACATAATTTATAAGATATCTCTAGTCTTATCATAAAGGGAGATTTTTATAGAGGTATAGAACTTTAAGTTGGCATTACTTTTCAAGATGGCGATCGATTTAACAGCTGTCAAGTGATTTATTCTCAGTTTGGTTTGGCAATTCATCATGCATAAACTCACAATTGAAACACGCTTACAAATAGTGCAATTTGGGACCAAAACGAGATTACCGTTGTTCCCGATTTTCATAAGCGAATTTTGTTTAGCGATGAAGCGCACTAATGGTTGAATGGCTACGTCAACAAAAAAAAAACTGCTGCATTTGGATCGTAGGTAATCCTCAAGTGTATGTCGAAACACCGTTACGTCCAGAAAAACTGACTATTTGGTGCGATTTTTGGGCTGGTGGAATCATTGGTTCGTACTTTTTCAAAAACTATGGTGGCCAGAACGTTACAGTCAATGATGATCGGTATAGAGCCATGACTACTAACTTTTTCATTCCTGAATTGAATAACTATGATGTCCAGGAGATGTGGTTTCAACAAGATGGCGCAACATGTCACACAGCTCGTGCCACAATAGATTTATTGAAAGACACGTTTGATGACCGCCTAATTTCACGTTTTGAACCTGTGAATTGGCCTCCAAGATCTAGTGATGTAACACCGCTAGACTACTTTCTGCGGGGCTATGTAAAGTCATTGGTCTATGCGGATAAGCCACAAACGCTTGACCATTTGGAAGACAACATTCGCCGTGTTATTGCCGATATACGGCCGCAAATGTTGGAAATAGTCATCGAATTGGACGTCCAGATTAGACTACATACGCGCTAGCCGTGGCGGTCATATGCCAGAAGTCATTTTTAAAATGTAATGCCATAAGATTATCTTTTGGATAAAAAAAAATCATGTCAATAGAATAATCCATCGTTGTTTTATTGCAACTTAAAGTTCTATACCTCTATAAAAAACACCCTTTATTAATAAGGAAAACATTTTTGAAAAAATCAAAAAGAAGCCTTAGGGTTTTTATTAGGTATTCTTAAAAAAAAAAATTACAAACTAAAAAACTGAAAACAATTGGTTAATTTTATTGCTTTTTTTGCTTCTCCTTTGAAATTTTTGAGGGCACGCACTTAACCACTACACCAAATGTATATTTTATATTTTATGTTTTGACAAACAGTTTCTATGTTGATTTATATACACGAAATAACAAAAATATGAGCTAAGCAAGAAGATATCCTTATTAAGAAAATTAAAAATTTGGTTTACACATGATTATATAGGAATCTTATTAAAAAAATCAATTGATTAGCCTATTCCGAAGAAAACCTAATAGAATCAAAAAGTTTTTCTCTATGGATCGTTTTTTTTTTTTTTGTCAAAAAGGAGTAAAAAATTGTGAGTAACAAGTTTTCTTATTGATTTAATTGATAAAATTAAAAAGATTTAATACATGAAAATAATAAGGAATCTCTTCAAATCTCCCTTCTTTCTGCTTGAATACCCCTTAGTTTAAAAACATTTCATAGAGAACATCTATTTAATTCTATTAGGCATTTTTGGCTCTGTGTAGGCATTTAACGTCTGAGAGCTGCGGTGTTTTTGGTTATTTATGCGAATAGGAGAGTAAGATTCCCTACGCAGTGTTAAAGTTATATGAGTACATTTTTGTTCATACACCTTTATTCTCCATTTCTTCAACTATTTTTCTAAATTGTGAGTATATGTTGTAAAATTTGTGACGCTACCCAAGTACCGACTTTTTTTTTTTTTTTTTGCCAACCATTGTTATCACAATAAATACGTATTTAATGTTCCAATATCAGTATTTTATTTAAATAACAATATCTCCAAAAATAGATGCGATAGAAACATTTCTGAACAGATTTTAATTCCATTAAAAATCACATAACATGGTTTGAGCACCCGATTTTTTTTACGACTAGTGTTATTAGCCAGTGTCCTGGATAT
The DNA here is from genome assembly GCA_949628195.1 of Phasia obesa. Taxonomy (NCBI): domain Eukaryota; kingdom Metazoa; phylum Arthropoda; class Insecta; order Diptera; family Tachinidae; genus Phasia; species Phasia obesa. Next base: position 25,739,869 of record OX451215.1, on the reverse strand, counting down.
TCACACGCCATGTGTACTGTCGTCAGACGATACTCTAAGTTTCCGTGATCTGACACTAACACAGTAAACCAGTTACCCATATTCAAATTTCTGGTCTTCCTGCCAACTTGTAGTGAAAAAATCATAGTCATTGATGCGAAGAACCGGATCCACAAATCAGTCAGACTAGCACAATACCTACTATTCCACCGAAGCACCACAATGTTTTTAAATAATTTTTATTTGTTTACGTCAGTAATAATTCTGATTAGTAAATAATTTATTTTTATAAATTAATAAAATTTTATAAGAAACTTTGTGTTTAAATACGAAATGAAACACAATTTTGCTAAATACATTTTATGCCAAAAATCTGTGTTTACTGGACACATGCTAATAAATAGTATCTTGTTGATTCTCTTTTTTAGTCGTTTGATTGTCATTTAATATGACAGAGGCAACTAAGTAATTTTCTCGACAAGTCAAAGTGATGACACAATATTTCCCAACATACCATAAAACACTAGGATTCGAATATACAAGTGTCAACCACAAAAACAAGCCTAGAATCTACAAACCATTCGAGAGACTGGCACTAAAATAGACATCAAACAAAAATTTTTCATATAAAAATTTTTCCAATATTTTAGTTTCAAATTCTGATAGCAAACGTTGGCTGACCACAAAGAAACAAACATTTCTTCAATGCGAGTAGTGTTTGTCAATTTTCTACTAATATTTCTATATTTTTATCTCTAAATATTTGCATATTTCATTTTAGTTTTACTTGGGTTTTGGTTTAAGTTTACTTCAGTTTGTTAATAGTCTGTTTATAATGAAAACGGTTAAACGTAATGCACACAAAAGAAGAGTAAGGCATGCGAAGGATGGAGGCGTTTTAGCAACATCAACTAAAAGGGTTCAATATTAAAAATTTCGTATAAAAATATGTTATTTTTTCCTAACATATGACTGCGAATGGGTGCCAATAAAAAGAAGTGCTTTTATAGTGAACATTGTAGTTCTACTTTTAGTCGTTGCAATGGCAGACGTAGTGGATGTAGAACGTCTGTCTGTGACAATGTTTATGGCAAGTTTTTTCTTTTCTCGTTTTCTATGCTTTATTTTTGTTCACCAACAAAACCAAAGTGATAAATAGACTTGGCTAAAGCACAAAGTGGGTCATTTGGATAATGACACAATAAAAATTATAGACATGCATACACAAACACAAACACATTTATTTCCAACACTTAGGAGAAGAAAAGTCAAAAAAGTATCTAAGGTTTGTATTTGAGTCACAAGTTGAATTGTTTATAGTTGGTATAAAACTGTCATTTACTATAGAACATTAACTCTACATAAACGTGCACAAACATGCTAGCCTTAGAAGTGAGATCGGAAAACTATTAGATTTCTATTGGAAAATGAAAAATGCAGAAAAGAAAACCTTTCATAAATAGCTATAGTTACCTACATCAGTGAACCGATCTTTCTGAAATTTTCATAGTTTGTTATTGGATATATGGATGGTAAAATAGGGTACTTATTTTTTTGATATTCGACGTGGGCGTGGCACCTCCCATACAAAGTAAATATTTATCATCGTATATCTTGGTAACAGTATTAGGTAGTTTGAGTATTCCCACCCGTAACCTCTATATTAATGTTAATAGTTTAACGAAACCTAGACTGAATTTGAATAGTGGGCGTGGTACCTCCCACACAAAGTAGATATTTATCATGTTCTATCTTGGTAAGAGTTATAGGTCGCGAGTATTAAAATTTCGCAACAAAGAGAAAGATAGACTGGATTGGAATAGTGGGCGTGGTACCTCCCATACAAAGTTAAAAATTATTATCTAGAGAACTACAATAGCTAGCACCTTGCAATTTCGAACTGATAACCCGCATATTAACGTACATAGTCAAGATAAATACAGACTGAATTTGAATGCTGGTTGTGGTACCTCTTATACATAGTCAGAAATTATTAGTTAGAGCTTTGAGGCTTTGCACTAGTAGCCCCTATGCTAATGCACATAGTCTAACAATATATAAACTGGATTGGGGAAGTCGGCGTGGTACCTCCTATACAAAGAGAAAAATAATTATCGTGTATTAACTACAATAGAGTTAGCCTTGAAACTTTGCACAAGTAACCCTCAGAGTAACGTGCATAATGTAGCAACATACTGACTGGATTGGGACAATGGACGGGGTACCTTCCATATTAAGTGAAAAATTATTATCGTGTACCTAGAGAACTACATTAGCTAGAGTCTTGAAACTTGGCACAAGTAACCCTCATACTAATGTGCATAGTCTAGCAAAATAGAGACAGGATTAGGATAGTGGTACCTCCTATAAAAGGTTATCGTGTGAATTTGTATAGTCATGCAAAAAACAGATTTGTTGGGAACAGTAGGCGTCGTACCTTGCATATAAACTAAAATATTTTTGATGTGAGAATAGCGTGCGTTTTCGAATTAGAGGTTGATTGGCCATACTCTTCTTCCAAGTGTTTATTATATTTTTTGTGGATGGATGTAGCGAAGCGCCTCTGAATTTGGAAAATGTAAAAAAACGTTTTTTTAGGATTTTCCCCCAAAAAAGTGACATGATTTCTTAACTTATATAATTTAAACTTACTTCGGCACTAGTAAATTTTTTGGAGCTGTTTCAAAGACAACCTATAGCAAATACGAATAAAAGAAAAATCAGGTACAAAATTTTAACGATTTTAAAACCAAATTTATAAATTAATGTAAAATTCCTCAGAGTGCAAAGCACCAATTTAAAAGCCACAAACGGATTTTGAAAGCCTCTACATACTCCAAAAAGAAATTAACAGCCACGTGATTAATAAAGCCAGGGTAGCCACTTCTGTAGAAAAGCCAATTTTTTTGGGACACTTTTTGGCCTTCTGGGAATTTTTATGTTAAAATAAAAAAATTTTAAATTTTATTTCCCCATTTGATAAAAATCTCTTTTATTTATATAATTTTTAAAATTTTGTAAGAATATCTTGATCCATTTAGATTTTTTGGCAACTCAAGTTCTATACTTTATTTCCCAACAAAAAAAAAAAACACCTTTATTTTACTTTATTTTTTCATATTTTGAGGTAAAATATTATATTAATCTAGGGGGAATATCGAAGCCGACTACTTACTTAATGTGTCCCTTTGCAACCGCCATTCTTCCTTCATGATTATAGGCAACCGAAATCTAATTTACCACAACCTTACTTTACAACCATCCTTTGTTCTTCCTTCACTTTAATGATTTCACACTGTCGACTGGTAGTAACTGTCGGCCTTCTTTCTCATCACGCAGTCTCTAGTGATCGCTAGCATTTGTTCAAGGCTCAGGTCCCCCATGGCATCCACATTTAACAATCTTCTACCAGTTGACCTGAATCTTATGCTAGCTAGTACTGGACATTCACACATAATGTGCAATGCCGTCTCAGCCTCTTCCAGGCACAGTCTACAAGTATCATCTTCTTCGATTTTTATCTTAGCTAGCTGATACTTAAAATTTCCATTACCTGTCACCAATGCAGTTATCCAGCTTAAGGTACTTCTACTATATCTGAGCATTCATTCCCAGCTGTGTCCCTTAACCTACATCAATGTTACCTCATTAACCGAGACACATCTGTTTAGTTTTAAAACACATTCCAGCACTAGTTTGGAGTACACGTTCACCTGCCTCATACGTTTTATAACCGACTGGTTGTCGAGTGCAATGAGCATCTTTCTTCCCTGTACCCGACAATGCAGCTGGTGATCTAACGCATGCAGCAGCCCAAGCAATTCTGCCTGTTAAACGGAAACGTACTCCCCCAACCGGAGACTACAGAACAAGTTCAGCTCGGCTGAGTATACACCTGCTCCTGCTCTACCGTCCATAAGAGAACCATCAGTAAAAATGCTGATGTCGTTTTCCATACACTCATTATGTATAACGCCTTCCGCAATGAGTTACAGATGCAGTCTTTCGACTAGTTTTCATCTACTCATGCGTTACATTGGAGTTTGAGCTTCCCTAATCTCCTTACTAACATTCGACTAAAAAGGAGGGATATTGCTTCTCCTGCCTTTGAAACATGCAATTTTTGGTGTAGCAATTATTATATATAGCGAATAGCGAATAAAGTTTAAAGCAATAAAAAAAATATTTACAGCTTTCACTTGAAGCTAAGAAACCGGTAGGGCCCTAGATCTTTATATAAAAAATTATATGGACATACATTTGTGCTCATTTATTCATTTATAACAAAAAAAAAAAGGTTCACAAACTCATGCAAACATACTTTCCATTTCACATTGGCACTTAATATTTATCGTTGCCAACAGACACACCCAATGCTCCCATTTACAAAAACAATTCTATACAAAGACACTGAATGGCAAAGACAGCAGAAGAACAAATGATAAAAACGGAACTAGTTTTATATTGGGTGAAATAAATTATATTTTATTTTGTTCTTTCTCTCATATTGATTGTGATTGTGTGTGACACACAAGAATAGTTTAAACATGTGTGACAAACACTTAGAAAAATGTTGAAAAGAATTTCATATTTGAAAAAATTAGGAAAAAATAGGTCTATAGAACTAAGTTAAGAAAATGTCTAAAAGCGTGAAAAGACTGTGGCATATAATTCTTGAGTCTAATATATCAGGAGTCGCTATTGATGCTGATAAGTCTAAAATAAAATTAAAATATGAAGGACTGCGAAATACATTCTTTTAATACATTCCATTCATATAAATATTTTTTTTAAGTGTCAAACCATTTTCATAAGTTTATATTTTTACTTCAAGTCTTTAAATATTCTGTTGTAAAACTACAAGTGAGCATGTATGTGTAAATGTATGAATGAGTGTTTAAGAGCACATGTTTATTGTCTTTTAACAAAAGTGGAAGCAAGTGCTTATCTTTTGGAATATTTTTCTAATATTTCGAGGGCCATAAATAAAAATTGGTCACCAAACTGAGTATAGGGTTTTACTAACCTTTGGTAGTAGAATCGAACCTATACTGTTATATCTATGTATTTTTGTCACTGTGTTGCACTGTGTAATCAAACACACATAAATATAAATATATATATGTTTGCTGTTGTCATACCTTTCGGTGAAGACCGTCGTCACTGGCTGTTGTTTTGGTACGTTTGGCGAGCGCTTTCTATGTAAAGACACCATTTTCAAGCCGTGTTTAAATGGGGTACCATTTTAAACACGGCTTGAAAATAATGTCTTTACATCGAAAGCGCTCTCCAAACGTACCAAAACAACAGCCAGTGACGACTGTCTTCAACCGAAAGGTATGACAACAGTATTTTATTTACTGGCGGAACAAATCCAATCAATTTAATATATATGTTTATTTATTTGTATCAAATTAAATGCAATTTAATTAATATTTCCCCAGTTTCACGTGGTTGTGGTTTAAGATCGATTTATGTAGGTAAGGTGCAAGGTTGATCAAGTGTGCTGTTGCAATCTCAACAGACGGAGTTTGGATAGTCTCCAAACCCCTAAGCAAGAGGTTATAATGTGGATCTAGGCTTGCCGTGGAAAGGCTTGCCATATTATATAAATTGCTACTCATTGTGACTGTATCACACACAAAAAGCGATTGGTGGCAATCGTAAAGTGTTGTTATACTACACAATGGGGGCGCTAGTCTACGCCTAAGTTTCACTCGGTGGTAAGACCACCGTGAGGTTAGGCCGAGTATGGCAGGTACTCACGTTAATCTTGTTCCACAAATGACATAAAACTTCTTAATTGCTTTTCTACCTTTTGGGGGTAGTGACCTATGTCATCTTGGAGAAAGCCTAGTACTAATGAAGATTCAAGTCGAGCTTTATTTTGGGCATTTTGGCGTAAATACTATTTTGCAATGAAACGTCGGAATAAAAGTTGACCCATACTATCGCTAGGACTCAGTACGTATAACCGCCAAACGTTTGCAATGGTCATATCTATTATATAGGTAAACAATATCCACCACCATTTCTTATTGCAATTCCATAAAGTGAAAAAGACTGGTCCAGTTATTCTTTTTTATTTTGAAGGGGGATACCGAAGCAGACTACTAATTTCATGGTTTCCTTATTATACCCACTTCGCTCCTCAATAATTTCTTGTATCCGACTAAAAATTTACCAATATTTCACTTTCATTGGGTTTCGTGCTGTCACTACTCTTTTAATCTCGACTGTAGTGATTTCAGAATGCTGATATATGTAGACATTCTTCCTCATCACACAGTCTATGGTAATTGCTAACTTTTGCTTAAGGCTAAGGCCCCTACAGCATTTAATATGTATCTGCCGTGGTTCAAAGCGCTTTTATGTTAGCAGTTTTGCTAACGGTTGTGTGTTAAAATTATCATTGTGCCAATAGAATGAATGAAATTACAGCTTTCATTTGCTTGCATAACGACAAACTGAATGGCAGGAATACCGATGAACAGAACAGTCAAACGGACCATCTGATAGTCAGTCAGACAAACCAGCAAACAGTCAGTGAGACCATCAGACAGTTCGTCAGACCGTCAGATCGGCACACACAGTCCTTCAGACAGTCAGTCAGTCAGCCAAACAATCAGTCAGACAGTCAGACCGTGAAATAGTCACACAGTCAGACAATCACCTGTCAAATATTCAGACCGTCAGATAGCCAAATAGTCAGGCTGTCAGTTTGTCAGACCATCAGTTTGTCAGGCCGTCAGTGAGTAAGACCTTCAGATTGTCAAACAGTCAGGCAGTCATACACTCAGATCGTCAGACAGTCAGATCGTCAGTTTGTCAAACAGTCAGACCGTCAAACAATCAGTCAGACTGTCATACAGTGAGTCAGACCGTAAAACAGTGAGTCAGACCGACAAACAGTCAGACCGTCAAACAGTCAGACCGTCAAACAGTCAGACCGTTAGTCAGTCAGACAATTAACCACAAAGTCACTCAGTCTATCTATCTATAGAAACCAGCAGACTTATCTATAAAAACCAACGTTATGTTGACCATGGTGACGATGATGCGAGTTCAACAATTTTTCTTGAACCAAATTGTGCATAATGGGGACGACGTTTTTTGTGGTGACGATGGTTTTTGAGTTCAATATTTTTTCTTCAACCAAAATGTGCTAAACGTACCTACAGAAGTTTTCACTTCAATAATAATCAATAATGGTGACGACGTTTTTTTGGTGACGACGGTTTTTGTGTGACGGCGGTTTTTGGTGACGACAGTTTTTGAAATCAGTATTTTTTCACTTCAAGAATTGGTTTTGGAAAAAATTCTTTTTATTAGTAAATAAATATATGTATGTTTGTTGTTAAAAAGCAGAAAAATAAATTATATGTAACAAATTATTGTTTTTTAACTCAATTATCATCATCATGTCCTTCAACCTCTTTCATACGGGTATAGAGCCTGTAAATAGGCGCATAGGGCCTGTCGCCATATGGGTTAAAATTCTTCGATTAATCGAACGATGATTGATCGAGTGAATACTATAGGCATTACCAAGCTAGTTTGGTAATAAGTTAGTTTTAAATATATTAGGAAAAATTTCAATTTAGGTTAGTGTAAATACCATACCTTTATATATTTAAAAATATACAATAAATAAAAAAAAACAATCAATTTAATTAAATTTATTTTAAATCAACTCTTCTTCTTTTGCCTGCAAACCTTATAAACTTTTTTCCAGTCATTAATCCTTTTATTCATTTTCTTCACACGTCTACTTCTCTTATTTCATTGGCTGTCATTTCACAGATTCCCACCTTTTATTTCTTTTGTTATCTTTAACATCCTCTATCAAATGCTATGTTTTGACTTTTTCGTTCAATTCATTCTTTCCTTCACAATATTTTCACACTGCAATGAAGTCGTCGTTTATAAAAACTTGTAAAACATGTTTCGATGTTTGCCTTTATGTGCATTAGTAGTAGTTCAAGTGTGTGCGTTTTAGTGTAATAAAGAAACGAAATAACTTGTGTGAATGCCTGAGTATGAGTGAGAACGAAAAAAAAACTAGTAGAGAGAATATATTTATGTTGACAATTGACTGCAGATCAAATTATATGTGGGTCATTGATTATAACGGTAACGACACTACTACTAGCAACAAAGTTACAGTTGCTACAATGATCCTTTAATGTTGATGTATGGATAATGTTGTTGGTAGTAATAAGCAACAACACACACTAAAGCATATAAAGAATACATGTATGTATGTATATACATAGATATATTATATACATGTATATATAAATGGATATGGCAACAAAATTCTATCACATAACAATAAATTCTGTAGACGATGATGATTTTTTATCGTTTTTTTTTTTTGTTAAAACATTTATATTCTTTTTTATTGCATGAGAAATCAATTTCACCACTTTTATCGTGTTGTAGTTCTGTCAGTATTTTTTTTTTTGAACCGACTTCATTACATGTGTCATTTAAAGTGGGGCTCTATTTTCGTTATACATACATATGTTTGATTTATGCTGTTTTATTTGACTTCAAATGAGTTTGGTTGCTGTTTGTTTTGCGGTATTCATTCGTCTATGTGGGTGCAGGGTGGGGGAGGAGGCATGAGCTTTTGTAAGTTTGAGTGTTTATTTTTGTTTGCATTTAAAAATGTTTGCTGTAATAAATCACGTTTAAAAAGGGAAGGTTCAAGCATATTAAGGGTTTGATTAAATTAGATAAATATTAAGGTTGATTTATTTTCACATAAAAAACGATGGTTTTAATAGGATAAAATGATATTAAAAAAATACAGGCTAATAAGAGTTTTGCACCAGACATAATTTATTAACGGGATTAAATGCTTCATTCACAAGTAAAAAAATAAATTATTTTAATTTTACCTTTTAAGTATGTGTGTATTTTGAAGACGGATATTTACATAACTCTTTTTATCATGACAATAGAAACAAATGATAGTTTTAAATGCAGGATTTTCAATTAATAAAATAAATAACCGATAAAAAAAATAAGTGTACAGGTGAGCAACGTTATTATTGTTGTATTCCTAGTACAATAATCAAACCAAGCCACTTATTATTTGGATTTTTTTTAGAATTTTTTTGAATGATTTTTAGAATGGTTTTTGTTGGTTTTATACAACACGCATACCAAAACAAAAACGTGTCTAAATATATACATATAATAAAGTAGTAACTCATATTCGTCTGTCTGTGTGCTTGCTTTTCGTTTGTGTTCGCATCACGTAAAAACTACTGGATGGATTTTAACAAAATTTTGTGAGAAAGTACCTTAATTTCCTGATCCCAATATAGGATACTGTTTTTCCGAAAAAATCTTATTTCCAAGAAAAAAAAAGCAGTGAAGAGCGCAATTTCCGGTTTGAAGGTATTGAGAATTTGGGTTTAAAACTAAGATATATTCAACACGGTATTTTTCAACACGGTAGCATTTTCAACACACTTTTTTATTTTTATTTTACTATTACGCAACATATGACGCCAGTTGAATACAATTTGTATTTATACTTTGTGGAATTACATTGTTATTAAAATATTTTAAACACCTCTGACAGAGGTTTACAATAATTTTAAGAGTTTTAGAATTTTTTATAAATTATAAAATTTTATCCTTTATATAAAGAAATACATAAACCATAACTTAAGCACTATAAAAGTAAGATTCTTTCAATTGAATACTTTCAAAGCAAAATAGAGTAAAATATTGTTAGGACGCTCACGACATGGCGGGCATAGCTGGTACCTAATAAAATAGAATAAAATTTATCAGATATCTCTATAATTTTTTTTTTTTTTTCAAGAAGAAAGTCTTATTATTTTAATAAGAAAAACGTTTTTGAAAAAATCAAGAAGTAATTTAGGGTTTTTATTATGTATTCTTCTTCTCAAAAAGGTTTTCTTCTTGATTTTATTAGGCTTAAAAAAATTTTAGAAATAAAAAACTGAGAACAATTGGTATATTGTTTTTTTGGCATCTCATTTGAAATTATTTGCTAATCAATCTTTGATTTCTTTCTACATTTTCTTTTTGTGTTGGCGGATGCCTGACATTTTAATTTGCCTTTATATTATCCTCTATTTTCCTAGGTCAGGAAGCTTCTGATGGATTGTCTAGAGGGGTTGAAGCCACTTAATTTCTAAAATCCGGAAAACTATGGTGAAAATTTTTTCGTCCTCTGCCAGGGATCCTCTGGCGTGCTTCGTGCACACAACTAACCACTACACCAAATGTATATTTTATATTTTATGTTTTAACAAACAGTTTCTATAAACGAAATAACAAAAAAGCTAATATTATCAAGAAGATATCCTTATTAAAGAAATTAAAAAGATGACTTAAACATGATCCTATAGGAACCTAATAAAATAAATCAAGAGAACCTTTTTGAAAAAAATCAATTAGGTAGGCTAATGAAATCAATAAGAAATCCATTTGTTATATAATTCAGAAAAATACCTAATAGAATCAAAAAGATTTTCTTTATGGATTATTTATATATTTTTTTTTTTGTGCCAGATATCAGTGAAAAATTGTGAATAACAAGTTTTCTTATTGATTTAGTGGGATTACCTTCTTGATAAAATTAAAAAGATTTACCACATGAGAAAATAATAAGCAATCTCTTCGAAAAAAAAAACTTCCTTTCTTTCTGCTTGAATACCCCTTAGCCTAAAAGCATTTCATAGATAATATCTTTTTGATTCTATTAGGCATTTTTGGCTCTGTGCATGTGACGCAAAATTGCAACACTGGGCTTAAACGATATAAGAATTGTTTTGTTTTTATTATGTTAAAAAAATTCATGTGGTTATTAAAATTATGTATCCATTTGGAGAAGAAAATTAATGAAATATTAAATCAAAATTCTAATAAGGATGAAATTAATTTAGAAAATGCAAGTGTTATAAAAAGAAGCCGCTAACGGTTCTAGAGATCTTTGAACATTTCCATTAAAAATGTTAAAAGTCTAATGATAGATTAACTTAAGGGTGCACCTTGATGTTTAAGTTATCCCAAAAACCTATTTGAACCTATAAGCTAACTTAGCTTAAGCGTTTCCCAATATGAGCGAATGAATAGTAGCAGTTAATAACATAATTGTTGTTTTTATCTTTTGTTGATTTTGAGGACTTTTCTGTTTGGCATTTCAGGGCATAGAGCCCACAAATCCAAAAGTAGCCCTGTGTGAAAGTTATCTCATGAATTGTGGATGAGCGCACTCAACGAACCTGCAGCTGCATATTCCACATACTTATGTATGTATATTTAATTTTATTGACAGGCATTTCAAACAAAACAAAAACCTTCTCTCAAACAACTTCCTTTATTTAAATTTATTATCTATGTGACCCTATTAAAGACCCAGACAGTCTTGCCTCAAATTGAAAAATACATAATAGGTTTGTAAATGGTATTAAACAAGTCCTCAAGTAAAATTGCAAATACACATAGGATTACAAATTAAGTTCGCCAAATTTTCATACTAAGCGTATGAACAATATTTTTACTTTCAATTACAAAGAGTATACGCCCATTTGTATAGAAAGTAATTAGTAAACAACTGTTAATAGCGGTTGAACAGAAATGAAACTTAAATTAGAACAGGCCCAATTAAATGTCATGTGCGTTTAGTTTAGTGGATACGAATAAATATACACAATTTGCATGCGTTTTTCATATGAATTGTTGCACAAGACCAGCTCTACTGGCAGCATTCACTAGTTGTTGTCTTTTAAGACATTATTTGCATCTGGCTTTTGGAATATATGTAAATATCCAGCACCGTAAACTTAACAATCACCAAGGTCCCAGACAGAAAATGTTTCTATCATTAAGTATATTGAGATCACTGTATAAACCAGAGCTTGCCCAGACTAGGTTAACTTATCTGAAAGACTTAAGAAAAGCTGGAACAGGATTATAAGGACAAATGTTTACCTGTTAATTCTAATGCTTTTTAACAATTTTCAAAAGATTACTTTTACCAGTAAAATTATCCCTAACAAGACCCCGAAAATCAATTAAAAATAAGGTTCATCTTTTATAAAATTTTTCTTATACAGTATATTGTTCAAACATAATTTTGCATATAAGCTGTGTAGCAATGCATTTTAGTTCTCACAATTCCTTGACTTTAAGGAAAGAATGCTAATATTTTATTTTCCTATTTTTGAAGAAGACCACTTTAAAACTTTGTATACCCATTACAGGTGATAATATTTCTTTCCATCGGGAATTTACAAATTAAGAAATAGTATGTGGTTTCATACTCCCTTAAATAATGCATTCAGATAAATGTTTTATTCAGTATATGAAAATTTCAGAGCTTAAGTCGACTTAAGCAGTTATTCTTTTTTTTTTTTTCGCTGTATTCGCTGAATTGTAAACCATCACGTAACTGTAATAGAAAGTAAATTAACTGTAATAATGTACTCTTATGCCATGCTGCTCTAAGTACTATAATTTAAAAAAGAAAAATCTGTCATCAATTAAGTACTTGCTGTAACTATTTCTTTTTTCTTCTAATAGAAATCGGTAACAAAATCAAAAATGTATATTTACTTACATTCATACATATGTACTCGTATATGCAACACATTTTACCACTTTTTATTTCCAATTCGTTGCTCCTCCATATACTAATGAAACTGTCAAAAATCTGTCAAATAAAATATTTTGTATAATATTCGTAACATTAATGCTTCAATCATTTCATGTTCTGAAAAAATCCTATAATAAATTTAATAAAAAAGTGAAGCTCAACATGAACGTTAGTGGCTAAAATTTACTGATACGAGAGTATATCTGTATAATGTTGTTTATTTAATTTTCACAAAAAAAAACTCACACACTTGGTTGGAAATATTAACCAACTGCATAAGTTCTAGGAGGGGAAAATTCAGAAAAATAAGCAATAAAATAATGTTGCAATTTAATATACAAATACCGTCACTTCATCACTACACATTCAGCAGTACTACGTTTTATATTATATTGGGTAGATTTTGGGTATTACATTTCAATTCTTCATAAATCTTAACGAAAGATAATTAAAAATTGTATGTTTTTTTCCTAGAATTATTAACGTCTAGGTAACAATAAATCGCAAAATATATTCAGTGGTACAATGTATAGTAGTTATATCTACGCACTGTAAAATGTTTACATCATTTTCTCTACTCTTTCGCCAAAAAATACATTTTTATCACTATTCTTGATATGAGTTGCCAATAAGATGTAACGAGTGATTTTTTAAGAGCTTGAGAACTTTTTTTTTTAAAAAAACGCATAAAGTTTGCAAAATCTCATCGGTTCTTTATTTGAAACGTTAGATTGGTCCATGACATTTACTTTTTGAAGATAATTTCATTTAAATGTTGACCGCGGCTGCGTCTTAGGTGGTCCATTCGGAAAGTCCAATTTTGGGCAACTTTTTCGAGCATTTCGGCCGGAATAGCCCGAATTTCTTCGGAAATGTTGTCTTCCAAAGCTGGAATAGTTGCTGGCTTATTTCTGTAGACTTTAGACTTGACGTAGCCCCACAAAAAATAGTCTAAAGGCGTCAAATCGCATGATCTTGGTGGCCAACTTACCGGTCCATTTCTTGAGATGAATTGTTCTCCGAAGTTTTCCCTCAAAATGGCCATAGAATCGCGAGCTGTGTGGCATGTAGCGCCATCCACAAACCACATGTCAACCAAGTTCAGTTGTTCCATTTTTGGCAACAAAAAGTTTGTTAGCATCGAACGATAGCGATCGCCATTCACCGTAACGTTGCGTCCAACAGCATCTTTGAAAAAATACGGTCCAATGATTCCACCAGCGTACAAACCACACCAAACAGTGCATTTTTCGGGATGCATGGGCAGTTCTTGAACGGCTTCTGGTTGCTCTTCACTCCAAATGCGGCAATTTTGCTTATTTACTTAGCCATTCAACCAGAAATGAGCCTCATCGCTGAACAAAATTTGTCACATTTGAACATTTCGAACCGAACACTGATTTTGGTAATAAAATTCAATGATTTGCAAGCGTTGCTCGTTAGTAAGTCTATTCATGATGAAATGTCAAAGCATACTGAGCATCTTTCTCTTTGGCACCATGTCTGAAATCTCACGTGATCTGTCAAATACTAATGCATGAAAATCCTAACCTCAAAAAAATCACCCATTAGAAGAGCATAACAGAGAATTTACAGATATACCTCTGGAGGGTACACCATGATACCATCCGTGTGCAAAATGACCACATACGGTGTCGAAAGTGTATCAACCACGTTTGTGCTTAAACTGTTAACGAACGGTGTCAATTCGACAACGAAATATTGACAACGAAGGGTTGTTGAAATGACAACGAACGTGTACACTTAGACACCGTATTGTTGTCGAAGTGACACCATACCGGTGTCGATTTGACACCACTCCGTTGTATAGTTGATACCGTATCGTTTCGATTTTTAAATGCTCATTTCTTTCCAAATTTACCATAATAATAAAACAGATTGTATTGGATCATAAATTTTTATAAACTTATTTTATTCACAAAATGTGTTTTTAATTACTAGTACAAAATATTAAATAAATTTAATTCTAAAAATAGGATACACATGATACGGTGAAGTTATAAAATCTAACTATTTGCTAACTATTTTAACCGGAATATTTCGACACTGACTTTTGTTTGATGTTCAATTTAACAGTGTCTTCGAATCCTAAATTATACCAAAAAAATAAATATTTTTAGTTGTTCTATATGAAACCTATTGGAATTGCTCTTACCTTGGATCAATTTGCGTAGGTGTATTGTTAGTGATTTCATTATGTTTCCACCATTGGTCTACCTTAGACTGCACAATTCCGAACTGTAATTTTATATGAACATAAAAATAACAAATGGTTTTCTGTGATCCTATTATCTATGCTTTTTTCCAGGCAAAGACCTTGTCTCTGAACTCTCTAGTTGCGTGGGGCCAATCTCTCAATAGCAGATTACTCTATCCATATTGTTTCTTAGAAATTCGTCTGAACAAATTAAATGAAATTTTGACAATGAAAAATATTTAATAAAACGCACAACATTGCGTTTTTAATTCGAGCACGTACGTTGAAAAGTTGACAACGATGTTGTCTATTCGACAACGCTCGTTTACAAGTTGACAACGTTGTTGTCTTTTCGACACCGCTCGTTTACAAGTTGACAACGGGACTTCCCAATTCGACCACGTTCATTTACAAGTTGACAACGCCCGTTGTCAAACATAAATGACAACGTAGAGGTTTGAAGTTGACCACATTCGTTGTCGATTTTGCAACGTTGTTTTTCCCTCAGTGTACTGCTAACAGTTTTTACAGCCTTGCAAGTCAAAGTTACAATAATCCTGAATCCCTGAATCTTTTTCAATTCTCTTGTGTGAGTCAAACAGAAAACCTTTTATGTTTTAATTTAACTAAGTCGAATGCTGTAGGCTGTGACAACATTCACCTAAGATTTATAAAGACGTTGCCACTTGTACTTTTGCCATATATATCACATATATTCGACAGTATTATAAGGACTAGAACGTTTCCGTCTAAATGGAAATATGCAAAAATAGTGCCAATAGTGAAAACTGATTCTGAATTCAGGTCAATAGCTATTCTGTCTTAGCTGTCCAAAGTTCTAGAAAAATTTTTCAAATCTCATCATATATTAGGGAAAATAATTTATTAAATGATAAATAATCAGGCTTTAGTTAATCATAGCTGTGTTTCTGCGCTATTGGATGTTTCTAAAAATATACGCAGTGAACTGATAAATTAAACTACTGGGTTCTGCTAGATCATCCAAAATCCTTTGACGTGGTTGATCACAGCATGCTTACCATGAAGCGTAGGCACTTTTTAAATTTTTCTGAAACTTCAACACGGCTTCTATCATCTTACCTTTTAAATCGTTCTCATTTTGTCCAATAGAAAAATGCCCAAACAACTGCTTTAAGTTTATCTAGAGGTGTAACTCGAGGGTCAATTCTTGGACCACTCCCTTTTGCAATTTCTGTAAACGACCAAACCAAGTCGAGTAAAATCTGCCACTGAAAATATTGTGAGAATCAACGATGAATTAAATAAGATCTACTTATGGGCAACGGATAATGGACTTTCTTTAAACCCCCATAAATCAAAGTGCTTATTAATACGCAATAGAACACTTGATTCTAATATCAGTCTAGAAATTTTAAGAGACGGAGAAAAGATCAATATTGTGAATGCTGCCAAAAGCCTTGGGCTTATTTTCAATAATAGCCTAACTTGGAAAAATCATGTTAACACATTTGTAGGACAAACTTATATGAAGCTGACGTGTCTTTGGTCGACAAAAAATATTATTCCTCTAAATATGAGGCAAGTGATTGCAAAATCATACTTTCTTCCAGGTTTAATGTACGGGTGAAAACTCTTCGCAAATTTTGATTCTATTAGCTGAATGTTATATATAACACAGTGCAACACGGAAAAAAATAACCATATACGGACACCACTACGTGATAAAAGACCAAAAAAAAAAAGACACCTGTCTCTCAGTTTTGCCCAATTCCTCCAGGTTTTTTTTATGGGCCCTCAAAGATGTGGGGCCTCGATGTCATTTTTGCAAAAAAATGATCATTTAATCAAGCTCATATTTTGCAAACCGTTAGAAATTTTGATATACTCTCTGAGGCAAAGTTGTAGCTCTTGTCATAAAGAATAAAAATTGTTAAAAAAAAAAACTTCATCTTCAAGGTCAAAATCGCAAAAAACTTTAAAAAATTAAATTTGTTTACCTTTTTTCCCTGTTCAGGTCCATAGGTAGCAAACCGTTCAAAATTCAAGGAAACAATCAACTACAAAAATGAACCTAAGTAAACAACTTTCTAGAATATATAAACTTCCTAGTGATGATTATTAACACCGTTTAGGTAGCGCTTAGGTAGTCGCAAAAGTGAAAAATTTCCCAAAAATTTTTTAATTTCATTTGTTTTTTTTTACTTCAACATTGAGATACTATAAAGCCTTCTCCCGTAAGTGAGTTGTTTATTGAGATCTTAGGTTCATTTTTGTAGTTGATTGTTTCCTTGAATTTTGAACGATTTGCTAAAAAAATTGAATTTTTTAAAGTTTTTTGCGATTTTGACTTTGAAGATGAAGTTTTTTTTTTTTTGATTTTATATGTTAACAATTTTTGTTCTTTATGACAAGAGCTACAACTTTGCCTCAGAGAGTATATCAAAATTTCAAACGGTTTGCAAAATATAAGCTTGAGGAAATGATAATTTTTTTGCAAAAATGACATCGAGGCCCCACATCTTTGAGGGCCCATAGAAAAAAACCTGGAGTACTTTGGGCAAAACTGAGACACAGGGGCCTTTATTTTTTGGTCTTTTATGACGTAGTGGTGTCCGTATATGGTTATTTTGCCATGACTTAAAAAATTACACAGTGTGTTATAATATGGTAAGATATACATAGGGCCTGGGAAGATATGATCATGTGTCTCAAAAAATCACTTAAAGCTAACTTACATACATGTGTACCGATTACGACCTTATTTTCCAATTACAAACCTTAATCAAAAGAATAAACACTAAAGCTAACAGCTTCAATGTGCCTGAGTTTCCCAACATTATTTTGAGCAGGAACTAAGATGACGTCGGATTTGATGACTGCAGTTCAATAAAAAGACGCAACCAAAAGAACAGAACAACAATGAGGCTACTGATGAGCCTGTGATCTAAAATTAAAAAAAAAATGTTAAAGTTATTTTTCTTACGACAAACGTAACAATCTTTTTTCAGCACCTGAATCAATAAGTTATTTGCAAACATTTATTTTTAAAAAATATTTTGATGGAAAAATGGAAGATATCAATTCTACTTTGCATATATCAATATTGGTTCAACGTTGTTTATTTCATACACAAATAGGGGTACAGGTGAGTCTACAGACAGTACAGGTAAACTGGTTTTTGAAAAAAAAAAAATATTCCATATGACAATATCAGTTGGACTGTAGAAGAAGGTCTTCCACATATCCACACTTGCATTGTTCTTTAATATTATTAATCGAGAGCCAAATTTAGATAATGTAGATAATGAAGTATTCATTAATGATGAAGATATGGAAACCATTTTTTGTTAGGGGATACCGTTGCTGTCTATTAACTTCATGGGTCCCTTTCCGACCCCCTTCGATTCTAAATGATTTCTGGTAACCAACTGGAAATTGACGAATACTTTACTTTCAGTCCAGTGCTGTCACTACCCTTTAACTCTCGTCTGTAGTGATATCAGACTGGCGACTGATATATGTCGACATTCTTCCTCATCTCAAAGTCTATGGTAATTTCTAACGTGTGCTTAAGACTAAGGTCTCCATAGCATCTCCATATAAGATGTGTCTGCCAGAGGTCCCAAGCCTTTTTGTGTTAGTCTATTTTCAGGCACAGTCTGCAAGTATCGTTTTACCTCGATTTTTAACTTAGAAAGACAATACTTGACCTGTACTAACGCAGCTAACCATTTGTAGGCACCAGAGCAGAGTATATCAAAGCTCCTTCTTGGTTTTACAATTTGTAGTGCAAAATTCCAGAGTCTATGGTGGGAATTGAACCTACAACCTCGGACTGATAGACTATCACACTAACTACTAGCCCACCGAGGCACCCTAAGGAAACCATTAGTACTGATGTAATAATTGCTTCCAAACAAAAGACGTTGTCTAACATGTCTGAAGGTAAACTAGAAAGTTAAATTTATGATAAGTTAAAATTTTATAAATAGGCTTTTTAATCAATAATAAAATTAAAAACTATTACTATACATTAAAGCGACCTATAAGGTATTCATTCGCTTACTGATCTTCAAATGAAAAAAAATTTCTGACTTTTTTTAATCCATTTAAATAGCATATTTGAGTTTAGCTAGAGCTCTCCAGAACATTTATAAAAATTCTGTTTTATATTTAAATCCACTGTTCATAAGTATTATAATAATGCGAATGTTTTCCAATATTTCAAAAATACAATTGCAATATTAGCTACGCTTTCCTCTCAGTGTAACATATTTCATTTTTAAATCAGCTCAATTGAATGCAGCCAAATAGTTATACTTTAACGACACAAACCATGTTACTCCAAAACTAATACCATAATATTAAACATTTTTTGCTGAACAAATCGAAAAAATTTGTTGCTGTTCTTGATGCCTCTCAACGTGCAGCACAAAAAAAAACATGGCAATGTTTAAGTTGGTCAAGCATCGCTGTCTAACTGTCACAACCATATAAAATATATGATTCATGAATACAGGTTATTTTAAAAATATTCGAGTGCTGATATTTATGCAACAAAAAAAAAAAAAAAAATTCTTTCACTTATACATGTCATACCAAATATTCATTTAACTATTCATCCATTTTTTTTTATAGCAGCAGTAAAAGCATCATATTTGTCATTGAACACGTTATTGTACAATTTTGTTAAATCCGTATTTTACTATTATTTTTATCTTATTTGTTTTTGTTTGTCCAGCTCTACTACATCAGCTCAAGCCGTAAAATTGTTGTCATATGAATTTTAGTTGGTTTAATGGTGAGATATATTGCAGCAACTTTAACGAAACTCCACTAAACCAGTTCACATAACTTTGCCACGTTTTGGTAATACAGTATACCTGCTATTGCTCTGGCTACTGTTGCATTTTAAATTTATTTTCTGTAAAAACGTGCTGTCATCAAGACATGGCTCACTCAATGCTCACACTCACTAACGGCATATGCGACCAAATGACTTTTACAGTTAAAAATCCATCCTACTAAAAAAATATTTATACTTTGAATGATGCAATTTGGCTTATTTACTTCAACTACTTTTATAAATAAGATGTGCTAAAATAACGCGTTTTGTGTGTGTGTGTGTGTATATATTATGTTTTGTTTTTGTAATAAGCAAAAAATTAAACTATCTCTGGTAACAGTCTGATTATAAAAACGGGTTATTGACCATTCCATATTTTGATAGGTTACTTTTAGGTATCAACTTTATTTTACGCAATATTTGGACAGTGTTATTTTTAATGATTTTAACCAATGTCAATTTTTCTTAATTAAAATAAAATAAACATTTCTTTTTATATTGAAGGTTTGTGTAGGGTTAACAAACATTGATTTATACTCCACAGACACTTGTTGAAAATGCTAAATCTATATAAATAAAATGAAATGTCGTTCTTTGGTAAACGCATCACTTAAAAACCGCTACACCGATTTAGCCAATTTTTTTTTTAATCTTCATCTTAACCCAACTTAGGTTTATACGAAAAAAAAACTGACCACGCCCACTTTTATTTTTTTTCGCAATTTTTATTTATTGTATCTTCAATATAATAGAACTATCAATAATTACTCATATCTTAAGTCTAAAAATAAAATTATACTTGTTAAGTCCAACCACTGCTGGACAAAAAAAATGTATGTTTCACGGTTACTGTAATTTGCGGGTTATCCCTCTGATGTACGGATGAGAGAAGCAGTGTCCCTCCTTCTTAGTCGAATGTAACCAGGTTCATTTAGTAAGTTACGGGCCAGTGGATTCAGATGAGTTTCAAGCTTCTTTAAATACCTTATGGCAAGTTTCGCTATTTCTGCCTTAACTGATGGCACGTTAAGATCTTTATGAATGTTCGAGTTTTTTATATACCAAGGAGCAGATGTAATTATACGAAGAATTATATTTTGGCGCCTTTGAATTTTATCTACGTTGCTAGCTGAGGCAGTGCCCCATAATTGAATGCCCTAACACCATATTGGTTTTAGAATTGACTTGTATAATAAAAGTTTGCAATCTAAAGCTAGAGTAGAATTTCTGCCAATAAGCCAGTTTAGTTGGACTGCTTTCAACTTCGTTTGTGTTAACTTTGTTTCTATGTGGCATTTCCATGTAAGGCGCCGGTCAAGATGTATGCCGAGATATTTGACGTCTGAAAGCTGGGGTATAGTTTGGTTATTTATCCGAATAGGGGGGCAAGATTCTCTACTTATTGTGAAAGTTATGCGAGAATTTTTTTATTCATTCACTTTTATTCTCCAATTCTTCAACCATTTTTCTAAATTGGATATTTGGTCTTGTAAATATCATGATGCCACTTCGGGTCTTTTGTGAATGCTTAAAAAAGCAGTGTCGTCAGCAAATGTCGATGTGTGGACTCGGTTACTAGTTGGCAGTATTTTCTTTCTTTAAAAGTCTTCTTAATAACATTGACTAACCTGTGAAATTGTTCGATCGTGCATGTTTTTTCCTGAATCCGAATTGATGGTTTGGAATACATCCTTTGTCGTTTAGAATAGGGTTAAGCTTAGTTATTAACATCCTCTCAAACAGCTTTGACATATCTGATAAAAGGCTTATAGGTCTGTATGATTCAATTTTTGTGTGGTCTTTTCCTGGTTTATGAATCATGCTAACCAAGGACACCTTTCACTCTGTGGGGAAGTACTCAAGACGTAAAATGGCATTAAAAATAAAAAGAACGATTCTGCGAGCTATACGGGGCAACTCAAATAACATCTTGTTACTGGTTTTATAAACGCCAGGGGCTTTTTTGGTGTTTAAATCCGTTATTGCCTTTTCAATATCACCAAATTCAAATCTTATCGGTACTGCAGCACAAGCCTCGACAATTGGCAACACAACTATATCAGTTGATATATTTGGGGTAAAAACCCTTTTTAAATATCCAGCAAATAAATTGCCGTTTTCGGTATCACTCCTTGAAATTTAGGTCATTTTTAAATTTCTTGTGAAATTGTGATAATTTCGTGATATTACGATTTATTTATTAAATCATTGAGTTATTTCGTAAAATGTTGATTTTTGGGAAATGGTGTCTATATAACGCCTCCGGCCTTTTAGAAAATAATTATTTACCAAAAATTATATCTAGAATCGTATTATATATTATTTATTTTTAATCACCCATGATTTCTTGACAATTTATTAAATAAATATTTTTTGAACGCAATATAAAATATTTATTTAAAAATATATAATAATCGAAATTGATTACTATGGAGAAAGCATATCCAGATAACTATTCCGCTAGTGCTTAACTAGCTCATCAGTGGATTTTCCCAATTTTTATGTTTGTGCCTTCAGAACTTGATGATTTTTGAACCGATTTTTGAACCGACCTGAAAAACTTTTCTCTATTAAAAAGGTTATGCTTACAGATTGCTTCCATATTAAAAGAAGTTTAAAATTGTCAAAATTAAAGGGTGTCCCCATACATTATACATGTTTTTTTACGTGTATTATGAACTTTATAGGTCACCAATTTAAAATTAAAAAAGTGCGTATTACTATAGCTCCCAATAACAAAAAGTAATACAAAAATAAAATTAAAAATTAAAGGGTGACCCCATAGGTGACATAATTTCACCTTTATGATCTTATATTTTGGACCGTTATAGACAAACACTTGAAAGTTGCACAAAATGTTCGTTACTTTGTCTGCTATATTGGAAATTAAAGGGTGTCCCATAAGTTGGTTTAATTTGATATACATATGTTACCCGGTCTATGAAAAGGTGGCTTATGACTCAAAAACAAAATTTCGAAAAATTAGCTGTTAAAGATGCATTGCATCAGTTTCTTCAACTTCAAAAGTTTCAACAAGTATAGCGACGAAGAAAACTACTTAATACTGCTAAATAAATATTTTTTTCTGCAAAACAGCTTTTTTTGGTAAAATCGTTTTTGCAGCGTTCAATCCTCTTTTAAAATTTTTCAATTCCCTTTATTATCTTGATTCTGGATTTTCAATAAAATTCTGTTTTTCTTTCATTTGGGCTCTTCTTTCTCTAAATTTTTAGTACACTTCTAAGCAAGTTAGGGCTTTCTAGTTTCCACCACGTAAAAGAGCGTCTCATAAACTAGCGAAACCAATAAAAAAAGTGGAAAAATTTTTTTTGAGTCATAAGCCACCTTTTCATAGGCCGGGTCACATATATGTATATGGCCAAACTTTTGAACCGTTATAGACAGACAGTTGAAATTTACAAAGAACTTTTATTGCTAAGTCCGCTATAATAACAAGTGTAACATTTGAATCTATAAATTAAAGGGTGTACCCATTATTGATGTAATATGACCATTATGTCCCCATCGTTGGAAACGTTTTAGACAAACACTTGAAAATTAGACACTACTATGTCTGGTATAACAACAAGTATAATATTTAAAATTAGAAATAAAAGAGTGTCCCAATATTTGATGTAATTTGATGTATATGGACACACAGTTAAAAATTTACAAAGAATCTGTATGACAAAGTCCTCTATAATAGATATTTAAATTAAAATTTTAATTTAAAGGGTGTCCGAATAGGTGACGTCATTTGGTATACATATATGGCCCTATCTTTTAAACATTTATTGCCAAACACTTAACAATAACACACTGTGTAATTTTTTAAGTCATGGCAAAATAACCATATACGGACACCACTACGTGATGAAAGACTAAAAAAAGGCCCCTGTCTCCCAGTTTTGCCCAAAGTCCTCCAGGTTTTTTTATGGGCCCTCAAAGATGTGGGGCCTCGATGTCATTTTTGAAAAAAAAGGATAATTTACTCAAACTCATATTTTGCAAACCGTTTGAAATTTTGATATACTCTCTGAGGTAAAGTTGTAGCTCTTGTCATAAAGAACAAAAATTGTTAGATTAGGTTGTTGGTAGCGCTTAGGTAGCCGAAATGAATTTAAAAATTTTCGGGAAATTTTTCACTTTTGCGGCTACCTAAGCGCTACTTAAACGGTGTTAAGAATCATTCCTAGGAAGTTCATATGTTCTAGAAAGTTGTTTATTGAGATCTTAGATTCATTTTTGTAGTTGATTCTTTCCTTGAATTTTGAACGGTTTGCTACCTATGGACCTGAACAGGGGAAAAAAGGTAAAAAAATTGAATTTTTTAAAGTTTTTTGCGATTTTGACCTTGAACATGAAGCTTTTTTGATTTTATATGTTTAAAATTTTTGTTCTTTATGACAAGAGCTACAACTTTGCCTCAGAGAGTATATCAAAATTTCAAACGGTTTGCAAAACGGCTTGATTAAATGATCATTTTTTTGCAACAATGACATCGAGGCCCCACATCTTTGAGGAACCATAAAAAAAAACCTGGAGGACTTTGGGCAAAACTGGGAGACAGGGGTCTTTTTTTTTGGTCTCTTATCACGTAGTGGTGTCCGTATATGGTTATTTTTTTCCGTGTTGCACTGTGTAAGACAAAATGTCTATTACTCTGTCTTTTCTAATAAGTATAAATATTTAAAATTATAAATTAAAGAGTATCGCAATAGTTTATGTTATTTGATGCATATGGCCAAACTTTTAATACGTTACAGACAGACGGTTGAAATTTACAAAAAACCTGTATTGCTACGACCGCTATAACAAGAAAACAGTTGAATTCGGAAGTTACAGGATGTCGCAATAGTTCGAGTAATTTTATGTATGTAGCCAAACCTTTGCTCCGCTATATACAGCCAGTTGTTTGGCATTGGTTTGATCTGAAAAAAAAAAATGGAACACCTGGGTCTTGTGCCCCTATATCCCCTATATACGCCGAAAGCACCTCTACCCCGGTAGAAAATCGACTGATATTTGCTTTAGATTATTGAATTCCAAAATTAGTTTGTTTTTCTGCATTGACATTTTGTGCTACGACATCTTCCTCGAATATAATATAATCATTGTATAATTACCGTCTTAAAGAAACATGATTTTAAGTTTGTCTCTTTTGAAGTCGGTTTTTTCTGCAAAATTTTTTTTTTTTTTTGTTTTTTTTGTTGATAAAATTTTTATATTGTGAAGATTTTTAGATTTTCTAGCGAAATTTAGATTTAGTAAAATCTCGATTATTTTTTGAGACATTTTACATGTTGGTGTAATTTACAATTTTTTGCATTATTTATTATTATTTTCGTTATTTTTCTTATCTAAGCTTAACATTGATATGCGAGTATTTTTAAGTTTTTTTTTTTATCATAAACTTTGTTCAAGCTGCTTGTGGAGTAAATTTCGTCAAAATATATTGCAAAAACTCTTAGTCAAACAAATGCCCATAGATGCACTAGTAGACAAAATATTGTTATTGTTATTATTATTTATATTGCCTCTGTTGTTGTTGTTGTTGTTGTTGTTGTTGTCATTGTCGTTATTGCAAATTGTATATAGAATGTGTAGATGCCTTGTTGCTACATGAAGCAACAATTATGTCTGTGAGCGAAGCTTTTATAATGGTTTTTATTATGGCCTGGTCATAGATTTAGTGGCTAGAAAGCCACTAATATACAATGGTTATCCCCCCCTAGCTGACTGTTGCACAAGGAAGTTTAATATTTTACTCATATGCATAATTTTTGTTAATATTAAAACTAAAACTATAAGTATACAAATCCGTATACGAATAGCTGTGTGAGTTTAGATTTACGACTATATGTGGAAAAATGGTTTAAAAGTATAAATAACTACAACACGGCATAATATGTAACAAAAGAGAATTCTTACACAGAAAGAAACAAAAAAGATTTTAAATTTTATTTATTTTAAAGTGTTGTTTTTTAATTCAAAATTTATCCTTCATTCATTACACACTAAAATTAAACTTTAAAAATACAGTTTATTTAAGTTTTAGCACCTAAACTTATGTTTTAAACATCGTTTTTTCATGAATAAAAAAATTTATGTGGTGATTAATAACATTTTAATATTTTCCATATATCAAATAAAATATATTAATTCGTGGAAATAAAAAAATAGAAATTATATCTGTGTACATCTGTGTGTATTATAATTGGAGTTGCCATAGATTTACTACCTATATTTTAATACTTTGGTAACTTTATTACTATAACTAGCTGTGCCCGCCACTTCGTCAGAGTCCTTCCATATTTTGTTCGATTTTAATTCGAAAGCAATCCATACCAAAGACCCTTACGTTTTTAGTTTTTTTTTTTTTTAAAGACAAGTAACACTCCTTTATTAACTGTGTTACTTCCTTTAGAAAGGGATAGTAGTAGATAAGATAGATGGTAAGTGCGAAAGTAAAGTTTTGCAAGCGCTTCTGGTATTCTTTATGCGAATTAGTTTTAGTCAATTTATAACTATCTTACTTCGCCGGCGATTTAGTGCTATGTGGTAATACCGGCGTTTTTAGTTCCGCCTTAAGATATGTACTTTTTTACTTTGTAAAAAGTAAAGTATCCATATCCGGTTAGTTCAACTCTGTACTTTCACTGCTTTTCTCCACTCTATAAGATATTTTTGCGGAAAAAAAGTACCCTATATTGGGACTAGGATACTTAGGTATCTCCCTACAAAATTTTGTTAAAATCCATCTAGTAGTTTTTATGTGATGTGACCCTAAACAAAAGCAGACAGACAGACAAACGAATATGCATTACTATTTTATTATAGATATAGATATACGATATTCTAACGGCAATTAAGAGGTAGCCGGGAAAATTTTCACTTTTTCGGCTACCTAAGCGCTACCTAAACGGTGTTAAGAATCATTCCTAGGAAGTTCATATGTTTTAGAAAGTTGTTTATTGAGATCTTAGGTTCATTTCTGTAGTTGATTGTTTCCTTGAATTTTGAACGGTTTGCTACCTATGGACCTGAACAGGGGAAAAAAAGGTAAAAAAAATTGAATTTTTTTAAGTTTTTTGCGATTTTGACCCTGAAGATGAAGTTTTTTTGATTTTATATGTTAACAATTTTTGTTCTTTATGACAAGAACTACAACTTTGCCTCAGAGAGTATATCAAAATTTCAAACGGTTTGCAAAATATGAGCTTGAGTAAATGATCATTTTTTTTTGCAAAAATGACATCGAGGCCCCACATCTTT